>SEYY01021788.1:22500-27500 GCA_009176605.1 Armadillidium nasatum
TATATATATATATATATATATATATATATATATATATATATATATATATATATATATATATATATATATATATATATATATATATATGTGTGTGTATAATGAAATGTAAGAAAATAACCAAAATTTTACATGACAAAAATTTTATTACTTTTGTTATTTTTTAATTAACTGAAAACGAAGAAATGGCAATGTAACATTTTTCATAATCACCATAATGATTAAATTAAAAAAAATTGCTCTGAAGTTTAAACTCTAATCTCCATTAGAGTAAATGTCGTCAGTTTCACTTTCGTCCTTTGTTGCATGATCATGAAAATTACTTTAAAAAAAAAGACAAAGGTGCATGCAATATTTAAATAGTAATAGTAATAATGATAATAATAATAAGCATTATTAATTATAATTTTGATTGCAAAGCTTATTCAATTTAGTTGGAATTTTAATTCCTGTCTTTAGTTATTACAAGCGAAATATAGCATCAATTATATATAAATTTAGACGATAAGAAGGGAATTTGAAATAAGCTAGCCGAATATCTATCTATCTATCTATCTATATATATATATATATATATATATATATATATATATATATATATATATATATATATATATATATATATATATATATATATATATATATATATATATATATATATATATCTATATATATATATATATATATATATATATATATATATATATATATATATATATATATATATATATATATATATATATATATATATATATATATATATATATATATATATATATATATATATATATATATATATATATATATATATATATATATATATATATATATATATATATATATATATATATATATATATATATATATATATATATATATATATATATATATATATATATATATATATATATATATATATATATATATATATATATATATATATATATATATATATATATATATATATATATATATATATATATATATATATATATATATATATATATATATATATATATATATATATATATATATATATATATATATATATATATATATATATATATATATATATATATAATATAGGGAAGAACTTCGAGAGATCTAAATTAAAGACCGACACATCCCGATACACGACGTTTGATGTTAAGTCAATGGAAGTTTGGAAAGTATAGATAAAGAGAGTGTGTTCCAGATTTCACCATTAAAGTAAATTTAATAATGAGCATAATAGATGTTAAGTCTGAGGTCTGAGAATTGGACAGAAAAAGGTTGACTGTGTAGACTGGCGTGTAAAACGAATCATTCTCAATGGAGAAGTATGTATCGGCAAGTTCAGAAGAGCAGTGCCCGTTAATTTGTAAGAACAGTTCGCTGAGATGAAAGAGACTGAGAGAGATAGTGAGAGCGAAGCAGTTGTTAGATGCAAACCATAGTCAATTATTTATAAATTGACAATATAAACATTCTTTCCTTTTTCAGGAAAGCTATTTAAGAAGGTCAACTTTAACAAAATCCCTATAAAAAACAAAATAACAAACAACTCGGGTGGTGGAAGACACTTCGAACAAGTCACAAAACCCTAAACCTCTTGGAAGCTTACTTAGAAAGAGAAGCAATGTAGTCCCTCCAAGAAAGATCGCGAGAATAAGAAACATCACGAATACTTATGACAGACTAATGCTTGAGTTGCATGTTATCGGAGAAGAAACTACGGTTTTGCTGTAGGTTGTGTCTAATAGAAAGATGGAGAAACTTAGTTATTGAGAAATGCTCAAGAGATGAGAACCAAGAGTCAGAGAGACTTTGAAAGAAGATCATTTTCACCTATAGAGCGTTCTTTCCAAAACCCATGCTAGTGATCAGAGATAAAATTAGAAGAATTAAGATATTTTCAAATATCACTGCTAATTATGTACTACATGTGTGGGATTAATTGCTTTTATATATAAAGATTCAAATAATCAAAATTTAAAATTATTCGTCAGTGGAAACATTTTTAGGGTACAAAAGTTCTGGAGGGATATAGGATGCGTAGTGGGATTAGAATGATCTCTAATAGGTTGATTCTCCGATTGGCAAATGGCAGATTCGTACTAAAGGAAATGCCAATGTTTCTATAAGGCTAGTTTAGGCCAACAAAGTCGACATTACAGTCGACACAGTTATATTTATATACGATGCAAGATTACATGTTAACGGGAATACTTTCTTTAATCTTAGCGGGATCTTTAAATTGTTCTAAAACTTAAGGAAAATTTCCTGTCATTATTCTTCCGAATAGCTTTCGCACCACTGATTCCATAAAACTTATTTTAGAAATATGTCTCTGATATAATACGAAGAGTTCTTAAGGTCTGAAGACCTGTAACAGATAACGTGACCTTAAATCGAACTTGGTTGACCTTTTATTACCATAAAATTTCGAAGAGATTCTCTTGACTTTTAATTAGGAATCAAGCCTCTTTTTTTCCCATCACAGAGCCCTTCAGTTATCGATAGTTTTGTCGTTTTCTTTCCTTTCTTTTGCATTTGTTCTTTCATAGATGAAAAGAGTTTTAAAAAAATGAATAAATATTACCAAATATTGTTTGAATTAAAAACGACAAAGAAAAAGTTAAAGTTTTATTTGTTTATGCACAAAAAACAACTCCTATTTAAAATGTACATTTTGAAATACTTCTGAGGAAGTATTTCAAAATGTACAAGTGTGACTACATTCTCATAACAAAAATAAAAGTGCAAATGTAATTGAAGAATAAATCTTGTACTTCAAAATATTAATTTAATTATAAAGTAAAAACAAAAGCAAATGAAAATAAAATATGTATACTTTCCACAGAAAAGAAAAAGGCATGAGGAAATGCTGAAAAAAAAGTAGAAAAAGAGAGAGGAATAAGACCGGGAACAATTTTTAACTGAAATAATAAAATTAGGGTTTAATATTTTGCTTTATAAATAATTAATGTAAAAAGTTGAGATGTCTCAAATATTAGTTTCAGAGCGCTGAGGTTACGAGCGCAGACGCATATTTCAACGAGATTTTTATTTTTTTATTTTTAATAAAAATTAAATTTCATAAAATGAATTAAAAAGACAGATTAGCCTACACCGCTTCTCATAAGTAACGTGTGTGCATTATTATTTTGTTAAAGAATCTCAACAACAAGATGCAAATAACAAAAGTTTTTATATTCAAAAAATTCTCAAAAGTTGAGTGCATTCAAGAATGCAAAAATGCAAAAATTTAAATGTTGCTTCAAAAATTGACATAATAGTCACAGAAAGAGTATATATATATATATATATATATATATATATATATATATATATATATATATATATATATATATATATATATATATATATATATATATATATATATATATATATATATATATATATATATATATATATGATAGTGGAGACAATAATGGAAAGGGCTACTCGTTATGTGTAGCTTGATGAATGTGTGAAGGATAGTAGCATTGGTAGGAGAGGGCCACAGTCATCGTGGCATCGGAAGTAGGTTCAACGTTGCACACTCAAGCATCGGAAGAGTCATATAACGGTACGAGGAGACCAACGAATATCGTTGAGCAAATCAGACCACGTTTGATAACATGTTGTGAAGACCGAATTATACGATTACTTGCAGTTCATGGGCACTTCACAACAAAAAGAAGTCTCCATAGAAAGTTGGTGTAGGTACATGGAACACATGTTAGTACTGATACGGTTGGAAGACGGTTTCGCGAAAACGAATATCGGCCACAAAAGCTTGTAAGAGTACCACTTCTCATTAGAGGTCATAGTAAAGCGTGGGTCTCATATGAACCTTTGCATGTTCAATTTCTACACCGCCACTGGAAGAGTCCACAATCAACTTCTATAGTTCTGATAGATGTCCAAGAGTGTATCGGAAGCCCAAACAAACAATATGCAGCATGTAACATATAAAAGGTAGGTGCCATATGGTCTGTGGAAGTATTTCGCTAACTACCCATATGGATCTCCATATCTTTCGTGAAGTGTTCCTAACAGCAGCACGATGCATTACGAACATCCTTGTCATACCTCATGAGCCTTACATTGGTCCAAAATTCATACTTATGCATAATAATGCTCGACCTCACTCAGCCCATTTTATAGTATTGTGCACACGTATGTTAAACTGGAGGTTCAACTCGACTTGTTCCGGTGGCCCACGTACAGTCTGAACCTGAATCTCATTGAACATTTGTGGGACGTATTTGAAAGAGTATTTCGAGAACCTCAACCCACTACCAATGACCCTGGTCAACATATGAGACGTGATCCTTAGGATGACTTACGGAGCCTCATATTCAACATCGGAAGACAGTGCCAAGGCAACATTTCCACGAGATGTCGTCAAACACGGCACCTATGTTTCCCATGTAAAGGCTTTGTAGGTGAGTTCCCGTACCCATTTGTACCCACATGTGTGCATATTGTATTTCTCGACGTATATGAACCATATTAAACTTATCGTAGTGTATATATATATATATATATATATATATATATATAATATATATATATATATATATATATATATATATATATATATATATATATATATATATATATATATATATATATATATATATGTATATATATATATATATATATATATATATATATATATATATATATATATATATATATATATATATATATATATATATATATATATATATATATATATATATATATATATATATATATATATATATATATATATATATATATATATATATAATATATATAAAGTAAAATTTGCTGTTTCAAAGAGAATGGCTTTGAATGTAAAAGTAATTCAAGTGCAAATCTTTCTTTGGGCAAAAATAATCTTGTTTTATTTGAGGCCACCAATATTAATGTTTTTTGGCTCGAAAATACGTCGCAATCGGATTAGACTAAGCACATTGAAAGCGAAAGTTAGGTCACTTTCATTGCCTTTTTATATAATGTCTGCCACA
>SEYY01021788.1:32500-34298 GCA_009176605.1 Armadillidium nasatum
GACTCCAACCCCTTTCCGCCTACTAATTTCGATCACCGAGGACGTCCCATCGGCCGGATGCCGCCCGAAAGAATCTGAGGGCAGCCGCAGAACCCTCCAGGTTACGTGTCTCCATCAACAAAATAGATGAAATAAGTTGATGGGACTTTAGAAATCTATGACTGAGGGGGGACAAATCCCCCCTCCAGTTCATTATCAAAGCCGAGACCTCTATCAAGGTCGCTCCTGATCTTTCCATCACCCAGTCCCTTACGGCCTGGGTGTTATAGTAGCGTACCTTCATATCATACACCGCATTGAGCCTCGCCGCGTTGGAATCGGCGCATATGGACGTATCCACAACTGCTGCTTGATTTCCTTTCCATGCTATTAGGTCGGGACGTCTGATCCCCGCTGGTGTTGGGATCGTTGGTTCCAGCAATGTGTCCCAACCCTTTTTCTCCATAGCATCTTTAAGTACTGCATTCACCGCGTTATGTCGCGAGATCCGGTGATTGGCCAGATGTGGGCACTCTTGAAGGATATGTCCGAGGTTCTCCAACTCTCGGACACCCCAAATCACATAGGACCTCGTTCAGCTGATACGGTCTTCCCCTCTTTTCTCTCTCCCTGGTGTGCTGCACACCCAATCTTATTTTCACCGAGTCAACAAAGGTGGCCCCCCTCATAAGAAGGGAGCCACCCCTGATCCCACGAATGACAATTACTGTTTACTTCTCAAAAACTGAACATTTTTTGCTCAGACTTTTGCAACTAATTCAATTTTGGATGATTTGGGAGCTATACCTCTTCCTTCAACTCTCCCTCTCCCCACTCATATCTAAAATTGCGATTTCTTCTAAGTCATTTCTGCTCTCTCTTAGCTTAACAAGAAGGCGTACAGTACTGATGTTCCCTCATGTGGTTCTCAAAAATTTGCTTTTTAGCTTGCACTGCATTGGCAAAATATTTTGTCTCTGTCTTTCTACTTCAACTTTCCTTCTCACTGGAAACGTGCTCTCATTCAGTATGTGCCAATTTTAGAACAAATTCTAGAGGAATTTTATCCACAAGTCGAGTTTCAATTTACTATAAAATCATTTACATTTTAATAAAAATTTAAAGCTAGCTTTGTCTCATCAAGCTACTAATATTATCTAGGTTGGTCAATTTCAGAATTATAACTATAAACTCTCATTTAAATGACATAATAATCAAAATGAATATTTATTGAACTCTAAGTCACATAGTAAAAATCATAAATAGTATTATACTAACCTCAGTTTCCTCAACAACAAATTCGAAATAGGTAAATAGTAATTTTTTTTTTAATTGGTATACACTTATTTATTTATCTCTGAAATTAATACTGTAATGCTTATATATATATATATATATATATATATATATATATATATATATATATATATATATATATATATATATATATATATATATATATATATATATATATATATATATATATATATATATATATATATATATATATATATATATATATATATATATATATATATATATATATATATATATATATATATATATATTATATATATATATATATATATATATATATAGTTTATATATATATTAACTCAGAAAGAAAAGAAGAAAGCAGCTGTTAACTAGTAATCTCCGGCATCCGCGATAGGCCTGGTCAAGCGCGCCGTCCCAAGAAACCCAAGGATCTTCCTCGAAGATCCTACTGACAGGACGAAAGTCCTACCTGGGGTATGGTGAAATATAATATATATATATTATATATTATATATATATATATATATATATATATATATAT
>SEYY01021789.1:0-2500 GCA_009176605.1 Armadillidium nasatum
CTTAGTTTTGTCAGGATTCAATTTGAGTTTATTCATTAGAGCTCCACTTACGTAAATTATCCAGATCAAGATTAACGTCATGCAACCGATTTATCATAATTAAGATCTGAAGCTAATAATAACCACATCATCTTCATAAAGTATAACTTTGCAACGAGCAATGGCACTGATAATATCATTAATGTGAATCAGGAAAAACAAAGGACCCAAGGCAGAACCCTGTAGGGACACCAGTTTCGATTGGGATCAAATCAGGCAAACATCCGTTAATTTTAACATACTGTTCCCTATTTAAAAAAATAAGAATTAAAAAAGCAATTCGAATTGCCCCTGATCCCATACTTTTTGAAGCTTCAATATCAAGATCCCATGGTCGACCAAATCAAAAGACTTAGAGTGGTCCAAAAAAATAACAGTATATTACTAAAGATTTTGTTTTTGAAGGTTTCATTAAAGTCGTACAATAAATTTTGTACAGCGCCCTCAATTGATTTTCTTCTCCGGAAACCAAATTGAAATTTAGTTAAGAGGTCTAAACTATCGAAATAATTGAACAGTCTAGAATAAATAATTTTTTTCAAAAATCATTACAAATGGAGAAAAAAATGGGAATAGGCCGATAACTATCGGGAAGATTAGGGTTTCCACTCTTAAAGATAGGAATGATTCTTGCAAGTTTTAAAATATTAGGGAATTTAGATGATTCAATACAGTAATTAAACAGTAACACTAACAATTCAGATAAATCATTTCAAATTAATTTAAGCAAACGGGTTGGAATAGTTGAGTGATGAAAATTGTTTTCTTTCATGGAAAGAATAGAATTAGTGACCTTAAGACTAAAATGAGTTAGAAACATTATCTAGATTGTCAATAGGATCACCTATACAAAATCATTATTTAAAAGACAATTTCCGAAAAACCCCAGTTGTATCAACAAAAAACTCACCAAACATAGCAGAAACACGAGAAGGGTACCTCATCTTAGTGCCATTATATAATAATTCAAATTTACCATGTGACCTGGGAAGTTTAATCAGATTATTCAAAATTCTCCTCTTACCCTTACCATCCCCACGATGACTTTCAATTTTTCTTGAAAGGTAATTTTTTCTTGCCAGTCGAAGGACCAATGTCAGAATATTTCTTTAACGTTTAAATTTAGAAAAATGGCATTAGTCCAGATTTACACAATGAAAACATGTAATGTTTTTTATTAATACATTGCAATAGATCAGAATTTACCCACGGACTCTTATCATACTTAAAACTGATTTTTTTTTTATTTTTAATAAGAAAAAACTCACAAATAATCTTCTCAATATAATGCATTAAATTCTCCATGAAAGCTTCAGGTTCTCTATTTCATACAAAATTATCACGATGTTGCTGAAACTTTACCCTAAACCCGGCCAATGCATTATCGTTAAAGACCCTGTATTTTATCGTCTTATCTTCGGTAAACGCACGTGTTTTAATTAATCAAGGAAAAACAAGGGAAATGATCAGTAGTATCAGCAGAGACAACTGCAGAGTAATGTAAGTCATTAAAATTGGTCCAGATGTTTTCGATAAGACTACTACAAAAAGGAGTAACACGAGTAGGTTTAGTGATTACAGGATAAAAATTAAGTTCAGAAAGCATAGCGACAAACTCGGAGACAGACTTCCTGTTAATGGGACTCGGCAAATTAATATTAAAATCTTCCCCCAATATAACATCCAAATAGCAATTAATTAAGTTATCCCCAATTTGCTCTGTAAAATCATCAATTCGGCCACTAGGAGGTCTAGATGGTACCAAGAACAATCCTCCGACCGTGAAACTCACCTCTAATAAATAGGGACTCAGACAAAGTCGAGATCCCAGAGAGATTATTATCAACATCAACATTAAATAAATTTTTATAACAAATAGAAATCCCACCACCATAAGAGTTCCTGTAAATACCCCTTGAAGAATAACCAGGATTATTATATTCAATGTCAGCATCAGCAGTTAATCAAGTTTCCGTGTAAATAATTATTTCAAAATCAAAACACAAGGATTCCAGTAAGGCAATACTCTGAACAAAGTTCTTACACATTCTACGAATATTAAATAATAATATACTTAAAATACTACTACGTTTAAGTTGAATTAATTTAAGACGAGCATCACAGACACTCAATTAATAATAATGACAATAATAATATAATAATAATAATAATAATAATAATAATAATAATAATAATAATAATAATAATAATAATAATAATAATAATAATAATAATAATAATAATAATAATAATAATAATAATAATAATAATAATATAGAGAATAAATATAAGTTCTTATTCTTCACAAATTAAATACACTTTCCTTCTATACTTCTAAATATTTCATTTTATTTTGTAGATATTTTATTGGTATTATTCTTGAAAATAATTTAAAGTTAAAATAAAAAGTAAATTTTGTTTAAATTTTTAACAAGTTTCATCATCCGATTTGGACTTCTTC
>SEYY01021789.1:12500-17500 GCA_009176605.1 Armadillidium nasatum
ATATATATATATATATATATATATATATATATATATATATATATATATATATATATATATATATATATATATATATATATATATATATATATATATATATATATATATATATATATATATATATATATATTATATATATATATATATATATATATATATATATATATATATATATATATATATATATATATATATATATATATATATATATATATATATATATATATATATATATATATATATATATATATATATATATATATATATATATATATATATATATATATATATATATATATATATATATATATATATATATATATATATATATATATATATATATATATATATATATATATATATATATATATATATATAATATATATATATATATATATATATATATATATATATATATATATATATATATATATAACATAATTACCCTCATTACAACAATAAGAACATGTTATATATAAAAATTAAACATATATAAAACGATAGAGGAATGAGAAATATACAAACATCTTTAAATTCCTTCTTAAACATATTAAATACAAAAAAAAAGTTAAAAAAAAAGGTAAAAGAATCCAATTTCCTTAATAGCTTCTTACATAAACCGAATAAATTTGGAGGAATCTTTTTTGCCGTTCCGCTCGAGAGAAGAACTCACAGCGGTTCCTCAACTATAATTTGGGGATCGAATTTTCAAAACAACCATTTCATAACACATTAGTCGATATTTAGATTATAAATGAGATCTGCTTCATTGCTTTAATTGGATACATTTAACTACCATTTATGAGAGAGAGAGAGAGAGAGAGAGAGAGAGAGAGAGAGAGAGAGAGAGAGAGAGAGAGAGAGAGAGAGAGAGAGAGAGAAGAGATTTTTTTATTATATATATATATATATATATTATATATATATATATATATATATATATATATATATATATATTATATATATATATATATATATATATATATATATTGATAGATAGATAAATAGATAAATAGAGAAAGAGAAAAGAAAAAGAGAGAAAAGGAAAAGAAAAAGATAGAAGGAGAGGGAGATAGATATAGATAGATGGATAAATATATAAACCGATAATAGATAGATAGATAGATAGATAGAGATAGATAGATAATGGAAAGAAAAAAAATTTAAAGAAAACAGACCATAGAGAAATCTCAACATAATATTTGTTTAATTTTGAGCATTAAAGAAAATAAACCGAAACCATTAAATTTAATTATCATTTTAGCAATTCCAATAATAATAGTAAATGTTTTATTGTTATAGAAACCTGTAATTCATTTAATTCATTTTTAAAGGAAGAGAGAAAACAGTAACACTGAATCTAAATTTTTTATTATTATTTTTTTTAAAATTTTTTTTACACATTTATTCGTAATGAAAAATCTTAAAAAGGATTTTATTTAGATTTTTTCATATATTTTGTCTAAGAAGCAATGTAGATTTTTAAGATCCTACTTGAAATTGCTAATATATATATATATATATATATATATATATATATATATATATATATATATATATATATATATATATATATATATATATATATATATATATATATATATATATATATATATATATATATATATATATATATATATATATATATATATATATATATATATATATATATATATATATATATATATATATATATATATATATATATATATATATATATATATATATATATATATATATATATATATATATATATATATATATATATATATATATATATATATATATATATATATATATATATATATATATATATATATATATATATATATATATATATATATATATATATATATATATTATATATATATATATATATATATATATATATATATATATATATATATATATATATATATATATATATATATATATATATATATATATATATCAAAGTTAGTGGAGAAGTTCAACGATCACTTGAGAATCGCCTGTGTGGATCAATATCAGCAAGGACTATTTAAGATTATAGTCAAGTATTTCCTGGTATTAGATATTTTAGATATTTGCAGGAAGGCAACTCAATGAATTGAGGAAATAAAAGAAGGAAGTATTCATAGTATTGTATTTTAGTCAGCGTTTATAGAGATAGAATTGCACAAATAGAAGTAGAAATTGAAGAAAAAGGGTTACAGAATCACTTCTCATAAAAGGTAGTTGATTTGCAATAGATTTAGAAAAGCAGATTTGATTGTAATAAAGATAGTAAAATAAGTGAGTAATTGAACAAATTAGTAGGATTAAAAATATTTGAGGTACGTACTTGAGAATGAGTTGACTAGGTGAGAAAAACAGTTTTATATCGGTGAATTCACTCATTCTTTTAAATCTTGTTTAATTCAATGAAGGAGTGATGCTTTACTGAAAAACATGTTTCTTAAAGCCGTGTAAAAATTTCTAAATTCGACTCTGAACTTCTAAACTCTTAGAAATTTTGAAAATAGTTAATAAAATGGAAATGCCATTATTTTTAGGAACTAGCAAAAACTTGATTTACATGCTTTCATAGATATATACAATAAGATTGTTGCAAAGAATATTGCAACGATTAGGTTAAAGTAAGATCTGAGTATATAAGAAATTTATATAGGACGTAAATATAAGAAAGATCTGAAATATGTTGTTCCTGGTCACTGGTTTAGCATTTACTATTAAATATTAAATAATTTGTTGTTGATGTTTGCACTTTGTTGTTGTTGTCCGCACTTGTTCGTGTGCTGAAAAGTTACTCTAATGACTTCTTAAAATAAATTTCGAAGTCATTGTCATGGGAGTGAATATATTGGCTACGAAGTGATAAATATAATTACGAAGATTGCAAATCAAGTTGAGAATATAACAGAATCTTGAAGAAACAGGAAGAAAATGTAGAATTAAGTGTAGAATGAGGAAAGCTTGGAAATCAAACCTTTTAGCCGTACTTTATCAATAGCTTTACATACTACGTCCGATGCGGTATCAAAAATTTACCTAAATGATGGAGTTTTGAGATCTAAGATTTAATGAGAAGAAAAAAATTGGTTTCAAAGTCGAATATCCCACACGAAACACATTCTGACAATCAAAGTTTGATCTTTCTCGAAATAAATTGATTTTTTTTCCCGAGAGAAATCAAATATCAAATCAATCTAAAATCCAAACAATTTGAGGCACCGAAATCCTTCTAAAGTATCTCCATCAAAGTCTTTGATCTTTATGAAGTGTTTTAAAAGAGAAGGTATTGTTAAGAGATTCGCAATTGTTTTAAAAATCGTGCAAAACGAAAAACAATATATATATATATATATATATATATATATATATATATATATATATATATATATATATATATATATATATATATATATATATATATATATATATATATATATATATATATATATATATATATATATATATATATATATATATATATATATATATATATATATATATATATATATATATTAGGGATGGAGCGATACCAAAATTTTTACCGATACCGATACCGATACCGAAAATTACCCGATACCGATACCCGATACCGATACCTAAAAATTACCCGAAACTTGCCGATACTACTACCGATACCGATACCGATACTTTACTCTTATCCAAAAATTCTGCCGATACCGATACCGATACTGAAAATGTCGATACCGATACCGATACCGATACAGTATCGGAAAATATGCCGATACTTGCCGATACCGATACCGATACCGATACTTCACTCCATCCCTAATATATATATATATATATATATATATATATATATATATATATATATATATATATATATATATATATATATATATATATATATATATATATATATATATATATATATATATATATATATATATATATATATATATATATATATATATATATATATATATATATATATATATATATATATATATATATATATATATATATATATATATATATATATATATATATATATATATACAGAGAATAAAACAAACAGACCGGAAAAAAACCATCATTGTTTTAAGTTTTATTTATAGCAATGAAGAAAAATAAAATGAAACTATTAAATTTAATTTGCATTTTATTAATTCCAATAAACAATATTAATATGCACCGTTATTTAACATACACGCAAAATAAAAATATTTTATAGTTATTGTAAACTATAATTCAATTAATTTTTTTTAGAGGAGAAAAACAGTAAAACAGAATTTAAGGTTTTTTTGAAATATTTTCTTTTAAAAGCTTGAAATTTATTCTTAAAAATAGGAGAAAAAATAGAATGTGTTCCAATATGGAGAGTAGAATATAATAAAATATCAAAACTTCTAACAATAGTCGTTAACCACAGTTCCAAATAATAGATTTCTGCTGAACCTCAACAAGAAATTATTTCCTTGTAATAAGAATTAATTGAACTAGTAATAATAATAATTTTAAGCCCAACTTGTAACAATATATACTAGTATTTATTTGAATTGGTTTTAATCATTTAGAATTAGGCCATTAGTTACAGTTCAAGTTAACTAATTTAATTAGCTAAGGTGACCCCAATAATAATAGTCAAAGGAGCGCATAAGACACGAAATCCTGTATAGGTACAATTGAAAAAATCCATCTTGTTTATGGGTAGATAGCGTAAATGAAAGAAATTTCTGAAGATTATTTTAAAGCTGCAGAAAAAGTGACTTCAGTTTGAGAGTTGTAAAAAAAATCGTCATGTTGAATATAACTAAAGTTTACTTTTTTCCAAAACTGAACAGAAATAATATCACTGCTGTTAGATAAAAAAAACAGAGTCCAGTACTTTTAACGTTCTCCATTTTGAGCAGTAACTTGGAAATGTAGACAAACTTGAAAAGTGGTTCTCAAAGTGATCGCAAAACTGAAGTGATCATCTGCGTTTCATTCTCCTCTCACTAAAAAATCAAAACATTTTTAAATAGATAAGTAGTTTGTAGTAC
>SEYY01021789.1:25000-35000 GCA_009176605.1 Armadillidium nasatum
ATATATATATATATATATATATATATATATATATATATATATATATATATATATATATATATATATATATATATATATATATAATATAATATAAAAAATAGACTTGCACAAAATTAAACATATTTTAATAAAAAATGAAATTTAAAGTGCTTTAATTTAAAATTCGGGAAGTAAGGGTTATGAACTCTCAAAAAAAAAAAAAAAAAATGTAACAAAAAAACAAAAAAAAAAAACAAAAAAAAACACGTATAGAATGCTTAGAAGCAAAGCTGTAACATGCAATTCATTAAAAAAATAAAAAAAATAAAAAAAATAAAAAAAAATAAAATAAAATAAAAATATAAATTGCCACATATTTACGACAAGATAAGATTTTGCTCACTCGGATAAAACCAGAAATTTAATAATATACTAATTACTTATATAAATTTCTCTACCATAACTATTGTTATCAGTTTCAGAATTATTAAATGCAAAGGGGTGTGAAGGAATGGCAATTATTCGGTAATTTTTATCTTGCAGAAACAATTGAAAAAAAAAAATTCTTTGAAATAATGAAGGGTAGTCCTAATTTTCGGATTAAAAAACAACATACAGGTTATTCTATCTGAATTTTTGAAGGACAGTAGTACATACATACATATATATATATATATATATATATATATTATATATATATATATATATATTATATATATATATATATATATATATATATATATATAATATATATATATATATATATATATATATATATATATATATATATATATATATATATATATATATATATTGTAAAAGTTCAGTTTTTATATAAAAGTGAACTTTTTCTTTATCTTTCTTAAAAATGTATCGTGTGATAGATCTAATTATGAATGAAAATATATTTTATTTGAATTCATAATTAGAACTTCAAAACTTGTAATTTTCGTTAACTTTTTAGTTTCTTATGTCGTAAAATTAATTTTCGATTGTTAAATATTTCGTAGAGGGTTTAACATCTACAGGGATAAAAAGAATCGAGATGGAGATTGAAGGACAATTGAAGTTACGAGCAATCAACGAATGACAGGTTGTCAATTAGAAGAGAAGCCAAAGAGATGGAAACCAACGAGAAGAATATCAACTAGAAGAATCTGAGCTCTTAGCTATTTGGCGAGAGCATAAACCTCTAACTATTTGGTGGAGGTGAATTAAAACATCAAGTCCTCAAGATTCCACAAGATCTCTTGGTTCATCAGTTAACTAGTTATTAAAGAATCCTTCTAGACATCTAATATCAGATCTACTAAATTTATAATTAAAGGTTGTTGAATCCTCGAAACATCTTCCGAAGAGGTTCACGCTCGGACATCGTAACATGATACCATATACGCTACCTTATTATTATATTATTATTAATTATTTATTTATGATCTATTAAATATCATCTATTAAAGAAGACATTTTTGATTTAATTACCATCCCAGCAATCAATCTTCTTTAAAATATATATATATATATATATATATATATATATATAATATAATATATATATATATATATATATAATATATATATATATATATATATATATATATATATATATATATATATATATATATATATATATATATATATATCTCTCTACTTGAACATTCCCTTCTTGCTGAGAACATGCGCTCATTCAGCCTGTGCCGAAGAAGGGGACCCCTCTCAAACCTCCAAATGCGTCAAATTTTTTTTTACCTCCGTTCTATGTAAAGTTTTTGAATCTATCTTCATCAGAAGATTTTGAAACACCTCAATTCTTCTAATCTTATCTCTGATCGCCAGTATGGCTTTAGTAAGAAATGCTCTACTGGTGATCTTCTTTGCTGAACATATCTAAAGCTTTCCGTAGATTCTGGCAAAAAGCTTTGAAATCAGAATTTCCCTCTTTCGGTATCTATCCTATTCTCTGTAATCTTATCCCAAACACTTTTTCTGCTTTTCATTAATGACCTTCTCTTTGCTTTCTCATCTCCTATCCACTCCTACGTCGATGACTCCACTTTTAATTACTCCTTCCACTTTGAAAGACGTTCTCCTAACAGCAGTTGATAGACTGGAGAAGAGTAGCCATTGAGAAACTACATCTGATCTTTCACGTATTTCAAATTGGGGCAGAGAAAATATGGTTGTTTTCAATTCCTCAAAAACTCGGTTCCTCCATCTCTCCACTAGATACAATTTTCCCCACAACTGTGCTGCCTTCTAAGAAAACACACAACTCAAACCTTCAATGGTTCTTATTTCTGGCGTATTCTTTTCTCGTGACCTTTCTTGGTAAAGATCACATTTACCTTTCTTTCTAAACAACTTCTAAGAGGATGGGTGTTCTGAGGCGTTTTCAGAATTACTTCACGTCACCCAGTTGCTTGCTCTCTATAGGTGGTTCCACTAAAACAGCTCTCTTTGAGAATTTGGAGTCTAGGGCTTTTCGTCTCATCAACTCTCCTGCTCTTACTAACAATTCAATTCCTTTCTGCCCCTTCAAATTGTTGCCTCACTCTCACTTTACCATCGCTATTACAACGAACACAGCTCTTCTGAACTTTCTCGTCGTATACCTCCTCCACTGAGAAGAGCTCGTGCGACACGCATCCTTTCTCTGTCCAACTCTCAGACTCCAGACTTAACAGATATGCTCAATCTTACATATACCCTACTGGTAAAATCTTGAACACACTCCCTTTTTCTTTTTTCCCAACTTCCTTTGACTTGCTTACTTTCAAATGCAGTGTATTGGGACATGTCGTCCTTTTTCGACCAGGAAAGGAATTTTCCCAACTCCGTTTGAATTTGGTAGGCTTTCGTCCTGTGCCCACCAGAGTATATATATATATATATATATATATATATATATATATATATATATATATATATATATATATATATATATATATATATATATATATATATATATATATATATATATATATATATATATATTATATATATATATCTACAATTAAGGTCTGCTAACTCTCTTACAGATCAAATACATTAAAAATCATAATTTATAGTTTGCTAAAGGGGAATCGAACCCAGGCCCTTTAGCACAAAAGCATAGAGTTTTACTACAATACTACTGGCGGTTCAAAAGAGAAATCCAAAGATTAGTCATAGGAATTCACAAGAGCAACCTCCAAGGACTTCTCCCGACCGCGCTTGAGCGTTATGCAACATCATCCGGGCTCGGCCCCCCTTTCCTCTCGCCAACTGAACAAATAGGTCAACAATTAATGTCTGCTAACTCTCTCGCAGATCAAATACATCAAATATCACAGTTTAAAGTTTGCTATAGGGGAATCGAACCCAGGGCTTTTGGCACAAAAGCATAGAGGTTTACCACTACGCTATTAGCGGTTAAAAAGAGAAATCCAAAGAGGAGGTTCATGAATTCACAAGAGCAACCTCCAAGGACTTCTCTCGACCGTGCTTGAGCGTGAGGCAACATGACCCGGGCTCGGATCTCCCTATTATGTTTAATGTCTTTGATCTGGGAGAGAGTTAGCAGAAGTTAGCAGTTAGATGTTGTTGACCTATCTGATCAGTTTGCGAGAGGAAAGGGGGGGCGAGCACGGGTCATGCTGTATAACGCTCAAGCGCGGTCTGGAGAAGTTCTTGAAGGTTGTTGTTTTGAATTCATAAGCCTCCTCTTTGAATTTCTCTTTTGATCCGCTTGTAGCCTAGTGGGAAAACTCTATGCTTTTGTGCTATTGTGCCCGGGTTCGATTCCCCTATAGCAAACTTCAAGCTATGATGTTTAATATATATATATATATATATATATATATATATATATATATATATATATATATATATATATATATATATATATATATATATATATATATATATATATATATATATATATATATATATATATGTATGTATATATATGGAGAATCTTATACAGAGCGATGTAAATTTCAAATGGTGTAAACTTTTGTGCATACATAAGTCAAACTTTATTAAAGTCATATTTTATTTTCTGATAAGACTCATACCATTGCAATACGATTTTCGACTATATGCCGAAACACCATTGTGATCTAAGTTGTTTCCAATGATCGATATAGGATCCCATAAAACCTAAAACAAAACCTATATAATTTTTTGAAGTTTATATATATATATATATATATATATATATATATATATATATATATATATATATATATATATATATTATATATATATATATATATATATATATATATATATATATATATATATATATATATTAGAGAGAGAGAGAGATATATCATAATTACCAATTCCGTCATGAAGAGCTCCAACAATTCCTCTAAAACTTGTAAGAACGTCCGCAGAAACTAAATCTGTGCATTGCATGCAAATTGCTGTTAAACAAAGGCCACTTGACCACGCATCCAACACTTCAAATCCAACAATAATTTTAGGGTCATAAGCGTAGCTGAAACCTTATAATATATATATATATATATATATATATATATATATTATATATATATATATATATATATATATATATATATATATATATATATATATATATATATATATATATATATATATATATATATATATATATATATATATATATATATATATATATATATATATATATATATATATATATATATATATATATATATATATATATATATATATATATATATATATATATATATATATATATATTATATATATATATATATCACCTCTGGTGGGCTATAGGCTTACTAAAATTTCCTCCAGAGTTTGGGAGAAAATTTGAAACGTAGTCAAATTAAAGGCCGACATGTCCCGATACACTGCTTTTAAGGGTGTGTAAGTCATAAGAGGTTGAGAAAACAAATGGAGTGATTCCAGACTTTACCAGTAGGGTACATGTAAGACTGAGTATAGCGGTTAGGTCTGGGGTCAGAGAGTTGTTTAGAGAAAAGATGAAACTGTGTAGTAAGACGTGTTGCAGTAGCCATTCTCAATGGAGAAAGTATGCGATGAGAGAGTTCAGAGCAGTGGCCAGTGTAATAATGATAGTAAAGAGTGATCGATGCAACAAATAAAAGAGACTGGAGAGAATTAGTGAGAGCAAGAGAGCTAAGACTAAAAGCCCTAAATTCCACATTTTCAAGGAGAACTGTATTAGTGGAGCTACCCAGATGTGTGAAGTCTACTCCATACAGGAGCGAACAAGATCCCTATAAAGAGCAAGCATCAGTGGAAAAGTGAAGCAATTCTGAAAGCGCCTTAGAACACCCAACCTATTAGAAGCATGTTTAGAAAGATATATAATTATCTTTCCAAGAAGGATCACGAGGAAAAGAAACAAAAAGAATGCTAAGAACTTATGAAGGTTTGAGTCTAGGGTTTTCGAACAATATATCATTGTTGTATAGAAGATTGCTACGAGTTAACCGTTGAACGAATTGAGTTTTGTTGGCATTGAAAACGACCATGTTTTCTTTGTTCCAATTTGAAATGCCAGATAGATTAGAGGTCAATTGCTCCAAAGGCAACTTTCATGCTTCTTTTATCTGCTGTGGGGAGGGGCGCCTTTCAAACTAAAAAGAGTAATGCAGGGTGGAGTCATCGGTATAGGAAATGATAGAAGGTGAAGTAGCAGAGATAAGGTCATTAACAAAAACAGAAAATGTGTTGGGTATAGTATATATTCTTGAGGAACACCACTATTAATAGATTTAAAGGAAGAACAGGGCCTTCTACAAAACTGCTATAGAACGACCGGAAAGGAAATCAGAGAGAAGTCCAAAGAAAGAGGAATAGATTCTGAAAGAGGGAAGTTTGGAAATCAAAGCTTTGTGCCAGACTCTATCGAAAGCCTTCGATATGTCCAGCGCCACAGCAAAAGATTCACAGAAATGCCAAAGAGCGGAGGACTAAGGGTAAGAGAGAAAGGAAAGAAAATCACCAGTAGAGCGTTTCTTACGAAATCCATACTGTCGATCAGAGATAAGATTATAAGAATTGAGATGTATCAAAATTTTACTGTTAAGGATAGATCCGAAAACTTTAGAAAGAACAGAGTTTAAAAAAATGAGATGGTACTTGGAGGGTTGAGAGAGGTCCCCCTTATTCGGCACATACTGAATTCGCAAGAGAGAGCGGACATTTTCATTGGAACATTTTGTCGATTTTTGTTTTTTTAAATAAAATTTTTAATTTAAACAAGTGAAATTTAAAACTTGGTACATCAACATAATTGGGGACGATACAGATTTCTGCATTCTTGTAAAATTTCTAAGGGGGCTATGGTTTGGGAGATAGTCCACCTCATCTCTGAATGGCCCCCGTTCAAAATTAGCTAAACAACTTTTTTTTTTATTTTTCAGGAAACTTTGGAGAATGATGTAGAAACATTTTCACCTAAGGGTTGTTCTTGATTGAAGCAATCCTTCATGATATTTTCATGGTTTTCCAAATTGAGAAATCGCCCACCAAAACTTCAAATATCCCCCCCTTCAAAATTTGCTTAGCAAACTTTTTATTTATTATTTTTCCAGTATTCTTGGAAGAATGAAATGGGATTGTTTTCATATAAGGTTCTTTTTGATTGAATCACTTCTCATGGTGTATTCATGTTTTTTATGGATTTTTTTCCAAAATTTTCCAAAATGTGGGATCAGCGCTCTCTGTGGGTGGGGTAGGGGTGACAGATGTGCAATATATATAATATATATATATATATATATATATATATATATATATATATATATATATATATATATATATATATATATATATATATATATATATATATATATATATATATATATATATATATATATATATATATATATATATATATATATATATATATATATATATATATATATATATATATATATATATATATATATATATATATATATATATATATATATATATGAAAAATTGTCCTAACGAATTGTTGAAACAAGTAACAAAAATTAAAAAAAAAAAAAAAAAAAAAAAAAAAAAAAAAAAAATTAGAAAATAAATTTTACCTTAGACATTTTTTTCCATACTGAGACATTTTTGCCTTTTGTCCCAACGATTCGCTAGGACAATTTTTGCAGTACATATATATATATATATATATATATATATATATATATATATATATATATATATATATATATATATATATATATATATATATATATATATATATATAGGAGGGTTCTTGTAACTATACTGAGGCTACAATGGCATTGTGTTGGGTGCTCCTGTGTTGCAGGAGCAACCAACCAAAGTCAGGCAACGTCAACGTCGGCACCAAAATTGTTGCGACTAAAATAGATTGTCGGCACGTTATGATTCTAACCCATTGACAACAGCGTCACCGTTAGAAAATGTACAGAACGCTCTACCACCGAGCTACGCCGCCTCCCCTAAAAAGAAGGCGTAATAGAGCGGTTTTTAATTTCTTCTCTTTCGAATCACTGTAGCAACTCGGTACTTATTAGAATCTATAGGAGGGTTCTTGGAGCCCTTACTGGGGCTCCTATGGGGTGCGGAAAATTTTTCTCTGTCCGATATTGCTAATATCTTCGCAACAGTTGTTGTGCCCATGTTGACGTTGCTTGACTTTGGTTGTTTGCTCCTGAAACCCCGGAGCACCAAGCAGAATACCATTGTAGCTTCAGTAGGGGTTCCAAGAACTCTCCGATTGATTTATATTATATATATATATATATATATATATATATATATATATATATATATATATATATATATATATATATTATATATATATATATATATATATATATATATATATATATATTAAATAATTTTTATTTTTTTTTAAAATTTTTTGCAATATTTTTTCTCAAATCTAATATAATTTTGCCCCCTCCTTGAAAAGGGCTCTACCCGTGAGTGGTGGCGTTCTGTAAAAACATATATATATATATATATATATATATATATATATATATATATATATATATATATATAGAGAGAGAGAGAGAGAGAGAGAGAGAGACATTAAAAAACTTCACAGGAAATAAAAACAAAACTAAATTAAAAATTGGAGCAAGGCTTTAGAAGGGAGAGCTACCCTTCCTCTTTCAGGCTATATATATATATATATCTGATAACAGAAAACCAAAGGTTTACAAATTTTTGAATGTTGAGACATATGTTTGATATAAAATTAGAAAATACAATGAAAGATATTCATAATTTGCATAGAGACTATTTGAGACTTCTAAAGATAATCTAAAGACAAAACCAGACATTCTCTCTCTACTATTTGTTGTTTTTAAAAAGTGTTTCTTTTTTTTTTTTTTAATGTTAGTTTGCGTGATGCTTGAGAGGCTTCATTTTGCTCTCAGGACTTTGAGATGAAAGAGTTTTTGATCTTTCCCTTTTTCTATCTTCTTTCAAGGCATATCATAATTGTGATCTAATATAGATGTCTTTAAAGAATATAGAAAAAAAACTCAAATTTTGCTACTTTATACGCTGCCTTTTTTTAAGTAACAATTTTTCTCAACACATTTAAAAGCTTACCATTCTCTCAATCTCTCCTTACTCCTTAAGATTTATTTTCATATTTTCCTATATCCTTTGTACATTTGAAATTCAACTAAAAACAAACAAAATATTTTTTCCTTAATATATTTAATGGAAAAACTTGGTAATCGATTTTATAAGCAGTTAATGTATTTGCTTAAAAGGCGATTTTTTAATAATTCATCTGTAGAAAGAAATCATTAATTAATGTGCAAATAAAGTACTTGTTTGGCTAAAATATTTACTGCTATAATACATTGTTATTGTATTTGATGGCGACTATTGATATGCACCTTACTATAAGGCATTTTCGTGAATTATTCATTTTCACCATTGTGCAATAAGAGTTAGTAGCAATTTTCATATATTATATAAATAAAAAAAAATTTATACGTTAAAATAATTTGTGCTTTTGCATTTGAATTTTCGTATAAATATGAAATTTTGTATAAATTCATACATCTAATGTTAATAATTTCACCTTCATAAAACTCCTGAAATAAATAAAAAATATGATTTTTAATTAATAGGTCATGCTTTGCATTAGAAATATTGCTGAATTTTATAAATAATAAATTTATAAAGACTCTAAAATATGTTCTTTCTTAAAGAAATACAATGTATATCTTTGTACTTGCTTTTTATTTACGATTACTTTCTCATTAACATTGTATAAAGTGTACTTTCTGAACAATTATTTAGAATACAAAAGGACTTCTTTTAAGGATAGGGAAGTTATGGAGGTAACTTTTGGAATTGCTCATGAACAGCAATTTCCATTTTACAGAGCAAGGAAATATTCGCATTCTAATATATAATAAATTAAAGAAAGAATGAAACAAACTACAAATTTGAGAACAAATTGACTGCAGAACTTCTCACATACGAGGCGTGAGAGAAAGCAAATCAAACAAGGTTTATTTAGTTCTGAAAAATTTAGCTTACCATTGCATGAGAGTCTCTATTATGACTTTATGAGCAGTTATCCTACGATACATGATATTGAAGAAAACAAGGAGACTTACCTTTTCCTTTTGATTTGATTGGCTCTCAGACTTTTGAAAACATATATTAATATAGATGTAATTATATGCAACTATTACATGCGAGTTTCTATTATGAAATTACAAACAATTATTTTACAATACATGACATTAAGAAAATTACTTAGAGGTAAAACAAGTAAACAATATTGCAGAGAAACTCTTTGTGCCCATTGCACATTATTTCAGTGTTCCTCTTATGCAGTTTAAGTACACACCTTGCCACAAGGTGCTCTTTGGTAAATTCTTTCTATGCTTTTAACTAGATGTCAAAAAGCATCTTCAAGAAGGTCTTCACATGTATGCAAAAGAGCTTACTGAAAAAGATTCAAGGCAAGTTGGGTGAATGCTTTCTCAAACAATTCACTCCATCATGTTCCACTTATATTCTATTGGACTGAGATCTGGAATGTATGCTAGCA
>SEYY01021789.1:37500-42500 GCA_009176605.1 Armadillidium nasatum
GAACTGACCGACATGATAATGATCTACGGTGAGGCTAGGGGAAATTTACAAGAGGCTCGTTGGATCTACGAGTAACATTACCCTTACAGTAGATATCTACACCGCAGTACATTTGCCCTAATACACCGAAGCCTACAGGAAATGGTCAACCTTCGTTCACAGAATGTCGGCGGTGGTTGACGTATTTTTAGGATCGGTGTATAAGGATGACGTGGTTGAGAGATTCAACGAAGCCCCGACTTCGCTTTACTGTGCCGCATGCTATGACCTGTTCATATGAAGGGTTCTGTGAGAATAGAACCTACACGTATACCACCATAAAATGGATCAGTCCTTGGGACAAGGTGGTTATGCACTACGTATGCATTTTTCACTGTGGTTCCTTCATCGCTGTGCAAATAATGCTTCCTTCTCCACGCAAGTGCTATTCACAGATGAAGCCTACTTTATTTATGACGGTTATTTTAACAGAAGGAATAGTCACGTCTTGGACTACGCATACCCTCATGCGGTTGCTGTTCGACATCACCAACAACGGTTTTCCGTTATCATCTAGGCTAGAATTGTTGACTGACATTTGCTGATACCTGAAATCCTGCCAGCAAGTTTAACGGGAGCTGCGTACCTACAGTTCTTGCAGATCGCATTTCCGGACCTGACGGACAATGCACCGTTTGTGGTGAGTCGACAAATCTGTTTCCAGCATGGTAGCGCTCCGGCATACTTCTATATTGATGCGTGGACGCAGCTAACAGTCAAATTCGTAGAACATTGGATTGAACGTACAGGACCTGTTGCGTGGCAGCCTCATTCATTTGACCTGACGCCCTTTGACTTTTATCTTTGGGGGCTTGTCAAAACTATGTGGTATGAAACTGTAGAGCTCTAGAGCTCAGCTGATTCCCCGTAACAATAATGCGTTTCACTACAACCCGATGGTATCAGGCATGTCATGAGGAGCAGAGTAAACTGTTTGAGCACACATTATAATGTAAACATGTCTTCTTATAAAATATATTGTGTGCAACTGTTTCAATTCCATTTCCCAACCAAACCTTGCATATAGCTCCGAGACGAGAGATTTAGGGTATTTGCACCTTAATAAAAAATGTTCATCTCTGTATAACCTATCGGTCATACAAGTTTGTCGGTGAGATTCTGTAACATATATTATATATATAATATATATATATATATATATATATATATATATATATATATATAATATATATATATATATATATATATATATATATATATATATATATATATATATATATATATATATATATATATATATATATATATATATATATATATATATATATATATATATATAATATATATATATATATATATATATATATATTATATATATATATATATATATATATATATATATATATATATATATATATATATATATATATATATATATATAATATATATATATATATATATATATATATATATATATATATATATATATATATATATATATATATAATATATATATATATATATTATATATATATATATATATATATATATATATATATATATATATATATATATATATATATATATATATATATATATATATATATATATATATATATATATATATATATATATATATATATATATATATATATATATATATATATATATATATATATATATATATATATATATAATATATATATATATATATATATATATATATATATATATATATATATATATATATATATATATATATATATTATATATATATATATATATATATATATATATATTATATATATATATATATATATATATATATATATATATATATATATATATATATATATATATATATATATATATATATATATATATATATATATATATATATATATATATATATATATATATATATATATATATGTGTGTGTGTATGTGTGTACGATAAGGAAGTAGATTTCCCGATGCATTAAAGGTGTATGAGGTGTTAAGGATACTTCCCATTTCACTCCAGAGCCCAATGATTTGCACCCTTTCATCCACTTCTCCCCATGTTTCTACACAGAGAAGGACCCTTTTTACACACAATAAACTATCAAAAACAATATCTAAAAAAAAATAAGATATCATCCATACATGAAACCTCGGAGAGGACTATTATTTTTCTGACTTTCAAAAATTGCTTCTCATCCACCCCTTCCTCATCGCCATTTGGAAGCAGATGGCTTCCGGTGATGGGATTGATTTTCAGCCAAGAAATTACAGCCAGCTTACCCTGTTGCAAATTCTATTTTTCACTAATTTATGTAATATTCACGGTCTTTAATTCAATTTCTACTTTCTAGAACAGCACCTCTCGTCTTCTAAAATTTTTCTATTATTCCTGAACCTCAGATCGATTTTTTTGCATACGTGTGAAAAGATGTTTGTTCTCGTGTCTATAATTTCGAATCTTCCAATATTTTCCACCTTGTGGCTTAGGATCCCTTGACAATCTACGACTAAATGCATTTGTTCTGTTTCTTTATCTACTAACTATCCTAAATTCTTAAGACATTCCGAATTCCAAAGTAGAGCGCATTTTCTCTTCCTCTTCTATCACTGAAATCATCACATTAGGTGAAATCAATGTTCACCTCAACCAACGGATTTCTCCTTATTAGTTTTCCTGCTTGCCTTGAAAATAAATCCAATATTCAAGACCCTTTTCTAATTTTTAATTCTTCTCCTTATACCGTTATATTCTGTACACCTTTTTTTTCCTCTAATCACCACCTTTTATTTGTATCTTCTATCTTTTCTGAAAGAAAGATCAACTCCTATTCCGAGGAAACGTTTGTGGCATTTCGGTGACGCAAACTGATCAAACTTGAAGTCGCACTTCTTTGATATCCTACTGAATGATTTTTACTAAAGTGAGATGAGTCCCTCGGAGTGTGCAGAGCACATTACCGAGTTGATTCTCTCTGGAATGGAGGTGTACATTAAATTCTTTTTCTTCAACTAAATCTAACACACCTTGGTTTAACTTTACTTGTTCTCCTGCAATTCGCCACAGGGATACTGTCTTCAGAGATTACCGTCATCTTAAAACTCCGGAAACTCCTTCAACTTATATTTCATCCCAGAACCGTGTAAAATCTATTCTTCGTAACACCAAAAACTCATTTCTCCGTCGAAAATGTAGTAACCTTTCTGGTTTCACTTCTTCACTTCCTCATATATATATATATATATATATATATATATATATATATATATATATATATATATATATATATATATATATATATATATATATATATATATATATATATATATATATATATATATATATATATATATATATATATATATATATATATATATATATATATATATATATATATATATATATTCTATTTTTTTCCCATTGTGTCCCCACTGGTGATCAAAAATCAAGAAGCCTACTAATTTTCATCAGAATTGGAGAAATATCAAAATTGGAGTTTAGCTAAAGACCAACATGACCAGATACACAGCGTTTTGTAGGCGTGCAAGTCAAAGGAAGTTGGAAAAATAGATAAAGAGAGTGTGTTCCAGAATTTATTAGAAGAGTACATGAAGGATTGAACATAATGATTAAGTCTGGGGCCAGGGAGTTGGAAAGAGAAAAGATAAAAGTATGTAAGAAGTTGTGTCGTAAGAGCCCTTCTCAATGGAAGAAGATATGCGACGGGTGAGTTCTGAAGACCAGTGTTCGTTGTAATAACGATAGTAAAAAAAAGTAACGCAACAATTCAATAAGTATAGAAAGAGACTGCAGGTAGTTAGTGAGAGCGAAGGAGTTAATAAGAAGAAAAGCTCTTGAATTGAACTTTTCAAGAAGAGTTTTATTTATGTGTGAAACTACCCAAGATGTGTGAAGTATGCTCCATGCAGGGGAGAACAATACCTCTATAAAGAGAAAGAAACTGGGGTGGAGTAAAAAAAGATTATGAAGGGTCCTCAGAACACCAAATCCCTTAGAATCTTGTTTAGAAAGAGAAGTAATGTGATCTTTCCAAGAAAATCACGAAAAACAAGATACTCCGAGAATATTAAGGAGAGATGAAGGTTTGAAGTTGTGTGTTTTTGAAGCAGTCATAGTTATATGGAAGGTTGTGTTCGAGTAGAGAGATGGTGGAATTGAGTTATAGAAGCATTGAAAACGACTAAGTTTTATCTGCTCCAATTTGTAAAGTGAGAAAGCCACCCTCATTTCGTCAATCAACTGCTTGTAAAGAATAAAATTTATACACATTTATATTTTATACTTTATAAATCCTTCAAGGATTTATAAAGAGTGGAGTCATCGGCATAGGAGTGGGTAGGAGATGAGGTAATAGAGAGGTCATTAATGAAAAACAGTAAAAGAGTTGGAAATTGGAGAGATCCCTGAGGAACATCATTATTAATAGATTTAAAGTAAGAAAGGTGGCCGTCTATAACAGCTGCTATAGAACGACCAGAAAGCAAATCAGAGAGAAGGATAGATTCCGAAAGAGGGAAGCTTGGATATCAAAGCTTTGTGCCAGACTCTATCGAAGGCTTTCGATATGTCTAGCAACACAGCGAAAGTTTCACCGAAATGTCGAAGTGCAGAGGACCTAGAGTCAGAAGGAAGGGAAAGTAGATCACCAAATGAGAGTTTCTTACGAAAATCATACTGGCGATCAGGAGTTAAAATTACAAGATTTGAGAAGTTTCCGAATCTTCCTGTTAAAAGGATAGATTCGAAAACTTTAGAAAGAACGAATGTTAATGAAATAGGACGATAGTTTGAGGGTTGAGAAGGTTCTCCCTTCTTTTGTACAGACTGTATAAGTGCATATTTCCAGCAAGAAGGGAAGGTCGAAGAAGAATTACAGATGAAATAGTTTACCAAGGCAGGGTGCAAGCTCGAATTCACAAGTTTTGAGAACCACAGGAGGGAAATCATCAGGACCATTCGCCTTCTTAATGTCAAGCTC
>SEYY01021789.1:45000-48236 GCA_009176605.1 Armadillidium nasatum
AAACCATAGCACCTACAGAAATTTTACAGAATTCAAAAATCTGTATCGTCCCCAATTATACTGATATACCAAGTTTGTGAAAATTAAAAATTTTATTTAAAAATAATAAGAATCGACAAAAATATCTCATCGAGCCCCCTTGTTAATGCAGATCTTCAACTGAGTAACGCCTATTACACTGCAGATAAGGTAATGAAATAAAAATTAAAAGATCAAAGGTTTTTCATTGAATTTGCAAAATTATTTTTCTACATAACCTACTCGAACAACAATGCATTGGTAACTGTGACCACAACCTAATTACTCTTAATGTTCAAGCTTTCTCTCCAACTTCTTCCACCCCGCCCTAAGAGCATCTTCTGGCACTTTGATCGGGCTGACTATGGGGCTTTAAGTTGCTACTATGATAACTATCCTTGGATGGACTGCTTTGTCTCTGAAGACGCGTCAGTCTCTGCTGATAAGGTGGGGACTGTAATCGTTGATGAGAAGGTTAATTCCTTCTTCATCTAAATATTTCTCTCCTCAGAATCCTATCTCACAGATCTATGGTCTTCTGTCCTTAGGGACCATGGGGAGACTTGTGTGGTGGCGCTTGACATATCCAAGTCATTTGACCGTGTGTGGCATGTGTCACTGCTCTCCAAGCTCCCCTCCTTTGGGTTTCCTCCTTCTCTTTGCTTACTTATGTCTAGCTTTCTTTCTAATCGTTCAAGTTCGGCTTTTGTTGATGGGGCGACTTCTTCCTTCTCTGTCAATAGTGGTATTCCTCAGGGCTCTGTCTTGATTCCTACTCTATTCTCACTTTTCATTAATGATCTTCTCAGTTGTTCGTCTAACTCTATCCATTCATATGCCGAAGACTCAACCCTCCATTCTTCTTCCCATTTTAAATCTGCTCCCTCCTTTGCATCTAGAGTTGCCTCTCGTCTTCATCTTTCCGATTCCATTCTTGCAAATCTGGATAGAATTTCCTAGTGGGGTCGTCTCAACCTTGTGAAATTAAACTCTTTAAAATCTCAACTTCTAGAAATCTCCCTCTCAAAGAAGCCTCCTAGCTTTTCTATTTCTTTCGACGGTTCTCCCTTCTCTCGTTTTAACAATATAAATATTCTTGGCCTTTGCATAAACAAAATGTCTTGGAAACCTTGCTTAGGCTGCCAAAAATTTTTCCTTCTTCGCAATTACTCCTATTATACTCCATGAAGGCTCTCTTTCAACTTTGGAAATAAGTGAAAATCACTGGAAGCCAGCTCAGGACTGTAGGACTGCTGATCAATGACCTCGAAGTTCAGGCGTTACAGCTTATGAAGCGTCTGGGCACTGCAATTGAGCATTGTCAAGATGCAAGAGGAAAACGGTACGGTTTGATCTTTTTCGACAGGTGAAGGCTCTTCAATTTCTGGAGAGTTTCACAATAACGATCAGAGTTTATAATCGTGCTATTCGGCAGATATTAAGAATAGACGAGACCATTCACATTCTATAATGCTGTCAGCATGAGTTTACCAGCCGAGGGTTAAGTCTTAAACTTTCGTAGGCCAGGTGAGTTTGAGTGTCCAAATTCCATAGAGGCTTCGTTTTCCTTCTGGATCATAGTGGTGGACCCACGTTTTTATCTTCCGTTACAATGTTTTGAAGAAATTGATTGGACTCTCGACGATAACGGTTTAGAATTTCATTAAAAATACCAACACGTTGTTTCCTCAGGTATTCTTTCAGTGGCCATGGCACCCGACGCTCAAAAATTTTTCGATACTTCAAATTGAAATTATTGCTTGAACACGTCTTCTGAAATTGTAAGCATATAAGCAATATCGGAATGTTTAATTCGTCAATTTGCCGAATAATGTCATCAACGGACTCATCTATGAACGTTGCTAACATCCGTAGTGTCCATTCCATACATCTCAAGTAAACAACGATGAATTTCAGCTGCATTCTGTACACCTTCGGCATCCTAAAATTTAATCACTACATGTTGTTTCAACAAAATATCACTATTTGCAGAATTTTCTATTACTGCACATCAATGAATCTAAATACTATACCGTTCGCGTGACAAATCCATTCTACAAGCTTTGATCTTTCGAAAGCAGGTCTGAACATGCTTATAGCTGTTTGCGTTGTTTAGCAACGCATCCAACAGGCGTTATTTTCTTCAGCCCGCCATCGTAAATATTTATTGTGGTCACAAGAAATCGATAGCCAAATTTCTTTGACTGAAACTCCTAAAAAGTTGTTAATTGTTGTAACAATAAGCATGTCAAAGTTTCAGCTAGATCAGATAAGATTAAGACCTGTCTCATCAGCCCAAAATTATCAAAAAACAACTATTTTAAAAAAAAAAATTGAAGGTTTTTCGCTATAAAATTAGAACTATCTATCCAAGGAACTTTTTTATTTATTTTATTTTTATTTATTTATTTATTTAGTTTTTTGTAGAGAATGTTCCTGGCTTCAATTTCATTTCCACAGCTTGTTTAACAAATGTACAGATCGAAAGTTATTTTGCCTTTTCGAGGATCGAACCCAGAAAATCGACTTTTTTTTAAAAAAATTAAAAATTCGTTATAAACATGAGAAAATTACTTTTTAGCCATATCTTTTGTTGTTAGTTGAATTCTTTGCAATCCAAACACATTAATTAAAGTAATGTTCCAATTTAAAGTTTTAAAATGCATAATTTGAATGTTTTTTCTTTTTTTCAACGATTATGTCTTCTTTTCCAGAGCTGTAAGTAATAATGGATTCAGAACCTTCGACTTCGTCCTCTACAGCTACAAGTGGTTTGAGTTTGAGGCATAAAGAAAAGATTTGTAATTGGATATATGTCTTTCCAAATTACTGGCAGTAAGATGCAATCTAATGGTCAAATTTTATGCAATTTGTTTTACAATATACGTCAAGTTATAATAGAAACCAGTGGTGCTGCGAGGCTCACAATCCAGGAAGTTGTGCTTTTTAGGGATAAAACTAAGATTCATACCAAGCATTGGAAAGATTGTTTTATGAAGTTTGGAAAATTTCCTGAGTTAAATCAGCAAAAAAATGAAACCTACCTAAGTCAAACTCAGAGTGGAAGCCTTTAAGTCAAGCCTTGGTGACCCTTTGATATTGCTCACAAAGGCGCGCTGAAAAACATAAATGAAGAATGCAGATAGTTTTTCTCCTTCAGAGATAAAAGAGACGTACTGGCTGTATGGGAGGAGTTGCTATAAAATTCCTAAAAACAA
>SEYY01021790.1:0-17500 GCA_009176605.1 Armadillidium nasatum
TGAAAGGTTTATTATTTCGTTTATGATAGGATGATAGATTATTTTTTTTTTATAAAGAGTAATGTACCTTTGGTGGGTTGTTGATTTGAATGTAAGAAGTCATATCCATAGAAAAAGAGCCTGGAAGCGTTTGATGGAGTGTATTTTTTACTATTTCGTAAGGCTGTGTCGATGTTGTATTTGATGTGAAAAGTTTGTGTTTTGAATATATCATGACCACCATGTGAGATACTGATGTGAAAAGCTTTTGAAGGGTGAGCATTTGTTTTTGTGAATACATCTGTGAAATATTTTGACATTCCATTGATGATTAATTGCTTGTGATTTATTTAGATAAATGTGTTTAATGAGGGCCAGAATATGCGTATATGTCCACGGCTTATTAGAGTAAAAAAGAGGTGAGTGTCGGGTTGTCGTTTCAGCAAAGAGATAAAATAGAGAGAGACTTTCCCACTCTAGTCTGGGGAACAAAATATTCCTTTCAACAATAACCGCTAGTGAAGGTGAAGTTGAATTCTTGCAGCGGGTTTGTAGAGGAATTTTCGTCCCTTCTTGTGGGGATATATATATATATATATATATATATATATATATATATATATATATATATATATATATATATATATATATATATATATATATATATATATATATATATATATATATATATATATTATATATATTATATATATATATAGCAAAGGCCAGAGGCATAACAATTTCCATCAGTTAAGGAATATCAAAATAATGGTCAATTAATGGCCGACATGTCCCGATGCACGGAGTTTGAAGGTGTGCAAGTCAAAGGAAGTTAGGAAAACAGATAAAGGGAGTGTGTTTCAAACTTTACCAGTAGATTGAATGAAGGATTGAGTATAGCAGTTAAGTCTGGGGTCAGAGAGTTGAACAGAGTAAGAATGAGACTGTAGAAAGGCGTGTCGCACGAGCCCTCCTCGGGGGAGGAGGTATTCGACTAGAGAATTCAAAAGAGCATTGTCCGTTGCAATTACGATAGTATGGAGAGAGCAACGAGAGACAGAGAGAAGGAGACTGCAGAGAGTTAGTGAGAGCGAAAAAGTTGATTAGACGAAAAGCCCTAGACTTCACCTTTTCGAGGAGAGCTGTATGAGTGGAATTACTCTAGATATGTGAGGCGTGCTCCATACAAGGGCAAACTACATCTCTATAGAGAAAATAACTGATATGGCCAGAAGAAATTTTGCAAGCACTTCAGCACACTCAACTTATTAGAAGCTTGTTAAAAAAAGGAAGTAATGTGATCCTTGCAGAAAGTTTATGAATAAAAAGACACCAAAAATATTTAGGACAGATGATACTGCGTTGAGTGTTTTCGAAGTTGTCTTAGTTGTGGGGGAGATTATGTCGAGTTAAAAAAAAACCTATGTTGTCTCTGCCTCAAATAGAAATGCGAAAGATCTGAGTTAGATGTTCCATGGCTACCCATGGCTACCCTCATAGCTTTCAATAATTGCTGATGGCTGGAACCATAGAGTCAGAAAAGATGGGAAGGTCACCAGTAGGGCGTTTCTCACTAAATCCTTTCTGGCTATCTAATTGAAATGTTTCCAAATATTCACGTTAAGGATAATTTCGAAAACTTTAGAAAGAAAGGAGATTAAAGAAATAAGACTGTTAAGAGGTGTCCCCCTTTTCGTCACAGGCCAAATGAGAACACGCTTTGAAAAAGAAGTGAAAGTGGTTAACCTTTCAAAATGCTCTTTCAAATGATCAGGATTTGTAAATTTTTGATGTCTACAAAAACAATAATCATATTCAAATGCATCTTAAAAATCATTAATTTGAAAATATTTTCTTTTGTATTTAAATTTTTAATATTAATCAATATACGATATCATCTTTCTATATATAAGAATATATGGGGAAAAGCAAAAGTCAGAAAAACATGAATTTTTCATGTGAAAAGAGCACATTTTGCAGCTAAAATTTTTTACCTTTGTATATTTTCTTGTGAAATTTATTTTTAAATTTAGACTAATGATTATTGTTTTTTACTTTAAGGGTTTTAATGTGTGCTGTTTTTCTCATGAAATAACAAGAGCATAAGTTTTTATTTTATTATCACAACTAATAATTAAACTAAACAATTCTTGGGTTATGTTGGTGTTTCTCTCCTAGATTATGTAATAGACAACGAAATAACATTCAGAAAATTGCTTGTAATTTTGTAATGACACTTTAAAACACATGGACTTTTGTCAGCTAATTTTATCTTCTGTAAGTCTATAGCACTAGACCTATCATCACCTATCGTTCATTAGACTTTCATGAATTATTTTCATACCTCGATCCATGATCTGAAAATTGTGTAACAAAATGGCAATGCAGTCTTTCACTCTTAAGTGCGAAGTAAGGGGGAAAACATCCCATGGTACCTATGAATGTTTGGTTTATCAATAAAGCAAATATATTTAGTCGAAATTTTCATTACTATCACACGTTTTCACTACAATAATTTTGGGATAATGAATATTATCTGAAAATCACATTGATCTTCAGGAATGTTGTTGGTGTTCAGATAATTAATTCGGACTAATGAACAGCAAAGACTCTTTAGATCTCTTACTTTCTCAGAACCTCATCAGTACTTCCAAGTCCAAACAATTCTTGCTCAGAGGAATAAATATGTAGTAGATCTGGTCAGTTTCTGGCGATCTGGTCGGCTTGATACTTTTTCAACTTTCCCTCAAGATTTATCAATACTGAGATAATGATCTGCTGTATATTTCTTTATGATTTACTGTTACTGAATTTTATTGACATATTTTTACCTATTTCACTGCCCTAACATAGAGTGGATGCTTTTGATAATAGAGATAAGAAGATAGAAAATTTACCCAAGCTTTAAACATTCTTGAAATTAAATGAATACAAAGGATGGACTTGGGCTATGTTGATTTTCTTTATACTCCAGTGGGATCATTGGCTTTTCCATTGTACTATGGGTTTTTAAATCTTCAATATATATATATATATATATATATATATATATATATATATATATATATATATATATATATATATATATATTATATATATATATATATATATATATATATATATATATATTATATTATATATATTTTTTATTTATTTTTTTTTTTTTGGAAGGTCGTGTTTTTTGAGCTTTCATGTTTTTTTTTTTTTTTTTTTTTTTCCTTTTTCATCATTATTGTTTTAATTTTGTGTTTGAGTATTTTTAAATGATTATAATTAATTTTGCATCTACAATGTAAATTTGTTTTATCAATTCTTCTGTGTTTTTAAATTTACTGACTATAATAGTAAAATTTACTATGACAACAACTAGTGCTGGATAAAATTTAAGATAAATTTTAGTGAATATTTTATGTTTTAAATAGAAATAGTTTTATAGTTATAAAGTTCTATAGTTAATTTTTACGTTTTAAATTTTTTTTTACATAAGTATTGCTTCAGTTTTACTTTGTTTTGTTTGTACATTTTTTGTCTCTTTTTGTTTGTCTCTTTCGTCGTGTGACTGTTTGTTTGTCAGTCTGTTTGCTTGTTTTTTGATCGTGAGTGTGTGTGCAGAATGGCTGGTGTGCGCAGACGTGGGTTCTCTATACACTTCACCAATATCCATGGCTTACGCTCTAACTTAGCTTTTGTGGAATACCACCTCTCTAACTCTCATCCTAACCTTTTACTCTTGTCTGAGACCCAGATATCAAAGAATTCCTCCTGTAACTTTTTAATATATCCAACTATAACTTATTTCATAATTTCCGTTCTAAGGGTGAAGTTTATGCCTACGTTAACATTAACACTCCAGTAACACGTCTTGTGCATCTTGAATCTCCTAACTTCAATGTTCTGTTGCTTAAAATCTTTCTTCCTACCACTTCAATAATCTTGTGCTTCTGCTACTGTTCTCTAAATAGAACAGATTTTTCTACCTTTTTTGAGTACCTAACTACTACTCACGAGACTGTTACGTTTTCACATCCAAATACTGAGGTCTCTATTTAGGGGATTTCAATGTACACAACACTGAATGGTTGGGTTCCTCTCATACTGATCCAGGAGGGGAGGAGGCCGAATCATTCAGCATTCTCAACGATCTGGAGCAGCTGATTAAAGAACAAACACACATTCCAGATCTTCCCAACCAATTCTTGAACATTTCGACTTATGTTTCACCACTAGTCCTTCTCTCTATAAATACGCTTTTTTCGCACCTATTGGTAACTCTGACCACAATCTAATTTGTCTTAATTTTCATCTTTTCTCTCCAACTGCTCTTCCCTGCCCTAAGCGTATTTTCTGGCACTTTGATTGGGCTGACTGGGGGCTTTGCGTTGCTCCTACGCTAACTATCCTTGGAGGGACTGCTTTGTCACTGAATACGCTTCGGTTTCTGCCGAAAAGGTGGAGGCCGTAATCGTTGATGGGATGAACAAGTTCATTCCTTCTTCAACTAAATCTTTCTCTCCTCAAAATCCATGGCTCGATCGTGCTTGTTCTCGTGTCATTTAGACTAGATACATCGTGTATCGAGAGTGGGAAAATTCTCCTCCTATCACTCTCGCTAATTTTCATTCAGATCGAATTCGTTGCAGGGGATATTCTTCGACGAGCAAAGCGGACCTTCACCAAATGAAGGTGTGCTGAGCTCCTAAATTCTCCTACTGAAAAATCTTTCTGGCCTCTTGCCAAAAACATCTCCAACAATTTCTGCAAATCTTCCTTTCCTTCTCTTATTCGTCTGATGGTTCTGCTACACTCCAACTAAAAAGGCTAATCTCTTCGGCCTCCTGTTCTCCTAGTTCAACCCTGGACGATTCCGGCAATCCTTCTCCTACTTCTTCTCCTCTCAGATATCCGATGCCTTTTGCATTTGACAGGCGCATGGACTTCTGAAGTCTATGAACGTTAGGAAGGCATGCTTCCCGGATGGCATTCCTTCCCTCATTGTTGGAAGCGTGCATTAGTCCAAAATATTCCGAAGAAAGGTAGTCGCTCTGATCCTTCCAACTATCGCACTATTGCACTTGTATTCTGTGCATGATCTTTGAAACCTTTCTCAACTCTCACTTCTTAGATCATCTGGAATCACGTTCCCTTCTTTCTGACCATAAGTATGGCTTTCGACGTTCGAGGTCTACAGTTGATACACTTTCCGATCTCACAGATTTATGGTCTTCTGCCGTTAGGGACCATGGGGAAGCTTTCGTGGTGGCACTTGACATATCTAAGGCGCTTGACTGGGTATGCCATGCCGCACTGCTTTCCAAGCTCCCTCCTTTGGGTTTCCTCCTTCCTTTTACTTACTTATGTCTAGCTTTCTTTCTAATCGTTTCATTTCTGCTGTTGTTGATTGAGCGACTTCTTCTTCCTTTCCTGTCAATAATGGTGTTCCTCAGGATTCTGTCTTGTCTCCTACTCTATTCTTATTTTACATTAATGATCTTCTCAGCTGTTCATCTAACCCTATCCATTCATATGCCGATGACTCAACCCTCCATTCTTCTACTCATTTCAAATCTGCTCCTTCCTCTGCATCTAGAGTTGCCTCTCGTCTTCATCTTTCCGAATCCATTCTTGCAGATCTGGATAGAATTTCCCAGTAGGGTCGTCTCAACCTTGTGAAATTCTATTTCTTTCGATGGTTCTTCTATCTCTCCTGTTGACAATATAAACATCCTTGGCCTTCACATAAACAAAAAAATGTTTTGAAACCTCATATCACAACGGTTGCTAGGGCGGCTTCAAAGAAGCTGGGTGTTCTGTTTAGACTGTGAGAATTTTTTTCTTCCATGCAGTTACTCTAATTATATAAGGGTCTCATCCGCCCTTGTATAGAGTACTGCTTTCATATCTGGGGTGGCTCAGGTTTCACCCGTCTTCTGGATAAGGCTGAGTCAGTTGTACTTATAAACTGTTCCACTCTTTCTAATTCTCTTGATTCTTTATCTTTGTGACATGTCGTTGATGCCTTGTCCCTTTTCTATAGGTACTATGGTAGGGGAGTTGCAAATGATCAACTAAATAAAGTAATTTGACCTTAAAGCGAAAATGGTGGAAAAAGAAAGAGGAAGGTTGGAACATTGATAGCATAAAGACCTAACAGAGCGAGAATATGGATATCGTATAGAGAACATCGATAGCGTAAAGACTTAAGAGTTAGAATATGGATGCCGTAGAGATCTAAGATTTTTGGTGATGTTTTAAAGTGAGAACATCGATGGTGAAATTAGAACTTCAATATTGTACATACCGCACCGAAATAGGAAATTTAAGTGTTAAACAAGTGGTAAAAGTTAGTATTTATGATTTGTGAATTAAAGTGGTTTTCTAGTAACGCCCGACATAGATACAGTAACTGAAGCCGTTAATGAAGACTACTCGTAATCATCGTCGTTCCGATGACGGAAGTAGGGATTTAAGGAGAGAATTGACTGCGGTATCAACGTGTCTATTCCTGCGTGCCCTGTTCCGAATGTTGGCGGACTCTCTGGAAGGCTCTGCCTCTCTCTAAAGAAGCTGATGGATCTGCAAGATGATATAAGGGACAGAAGATGAGGATTTTTGTATATATGTAGGGTAATTAATATTGCAAGAAAAGTGTTATTAAAATACGAGTATTTTTGAAATGTTTTCTTAGCCCTCAGTTGCAGCTTTAAAACCTCACACGCAAGAACCGCAGTTGCCGGGGTCATTTTCCTTTGGCCCTGTAACAGTAATACAGCGGCAAATTCTCGAGGGAACTATCCACTCGTATATACCTCCACCTTTACGGCGTCCTTATAGCACAAGGGGTTCATTGTCTACGCTTCAATTTTGTGTGGACATAGGCAACTCCAGGCTTGTCCGCTGTGGTGCCTCCTTTCCTTCCACCTCTGTTTTGTGGAACTCTCTCCCATCTTCTCTGTTTCCTTCCGAATTTAATCTCAATTTCTTTAAAGCCCGCGTCTGCGCTCACCTAAGAAATTTGCGTTTGGTGGGACCTGAAGGGTGGTTTTTATTTTTTTTTTTTTTTACTTTATTTCTATTCTTCTAACACCCACTATCTTGAATAGGGATTTGCCTGTGGGTGTGGTGAATGTGTAAAAAGATTATAATATATATATATTATATATATATATATATATTATTATATATATATATATATATATATATATATATATATATATATATATATATATATATATATATATATATATATATAACAGGGTTTAACGTGGTTTTATAATTCCTATATTAAAACTACCTTTGTTAATCCTTGATCGAATAGGATAAAGGTATGAAGGTAATGAGATAAACTCGTAAAGAGACCTGAAATTTGATCTAAAAGAGTTTCAGACCAACTTACATTGTAAACGCTGTGGTTATTCAATTAAAAATTATGTACAAAACAAAATTGTTTAATCACACAAACTTCGTTTAACATATCAAACCATAAAATAAAATTGTAAACAGAAAATCAAATATTTTTTTATAGTATAAAAAAACAAATTGTTCAAATATTTGCACCTGTTAAATTTTGGATATTATTTTATCTTTTATATAAAAAAATATACAAATTCTTCGACTTTATCTACGGATTATTAAAGCTTGAAAAGATATCTAAAATATATATTTTTTAATGATCATAAAATAACTAGTCGAGCAAAATATATATATATATATTATATATATATATATATTATATATATATATATATATATATATATATATATATATATATATATATATATATATTATATATATATATATTAGCTTCTTAGAGGGCCGCTTTAGCAACCATTGTGATATGTGGTTTCCAAGACAGTTTATTGTTTATGTTTAGACCAAGAATGTTAATGTTATTTACAGGTGAGATGGGAGAGCCATCGAAGAGAATAGGAAAGTTGGGAGGTGTTTTTGAGAGGGAGATGTGAAGAAGTTGAGTTTTTAAAGAGTTGAATTTCACAAGGTTGCTATGACCCCACCGGGAAATCCCATCCAGATCGGCAAGAATAGAATCGGAAAGTTGAAGACGAGAATACAACTCTAGAAGCAAAAGAGGGAGCAGATTTGAAATGAGTAGAAGAATGTAGAGTTGAGTCATCAGCATAAGAGTGAACAGAGTTAGAAGTGCAGTTGAGAAGATCGTTAATGAAAAGTAAGAATAAAGTTGGGGATAAAACAGAACAAAGAGGAACACCACAGTTGACAGAAAAAGAGGAAGAGGTCGCTCCATCTACAAATGCCGAAATGGAACGATCTGAGAGAAAACTAGAAAAGAGTAAGCTAAGGGAACGGAGAAAATAAAATATGTCAAGCGCCACCACACAAGACTCCCCGAAGTCCCTAAGGGCAGAAGACCATAGATCAGTAAGATAGGAAAGTATGTCACCAGTTGACCTCGAGCGTCGAAAGCCATACTGGTGATCAGAGAAAAGAGAATGAGACTCCAAATGATCCAGGAAATGAGAGTTGAGGAGAGTTTCAAAAATTTTAGACAGAACACAAGTGAGAGCTATAGGTCGATAGTTAGAAGGGTCAGAGCGGCTACCTTTTTTCGGGATCGGCTGAACAAAAGCACGCTTCCAGCATTGAGGAAAAGTATTAGTATTAAGGCATAGAGAGTAGAGCAGAGCTGAACGAGGACAAGCGCTAACTCGGAAGCACACTCCCTCAGAACACGAGGGGGAATGCCATCCGGGCCACTGGCCTTCCTGACGTTCATAGATTTCAGGATCCCATGCACCCGATCATGAGTAATTGCAGGTAGAGACATGGGACACCTGAGAGGAGAAGGAGTAGGAGGAGGGATGCCAGAATCGAGCAGGGTGGAATTAGATGAGAAAAGGAGGCCGAAGAGATTAGCCTTTTCAGAAGGAGTATTAGCAACAGAACCATCAGAGCGAATAAGAGGAGGAAAGGCAGATTTACAGAAGTTATTAGAGAGATTTTTTTGACAAGAGGACAGAAATTTTTATCAGTAGGAGAGCCATGGAGGTCAGCGCACTTCCTTTTTATGAAAGTACGCTTAGTCCGTCGAAGAACATCCCTGCAACGATTCCGAGCTGAATGAAAATTAGCAAGAGTGATAGGAGAAGGAGAGTTTTTCCATTCACGATAAGCATTGTCTCTCTCCCGAAGGACAAGAGAACAGTTGCCATCGAACCATAGATTTTGAGGAGAAAAAAATTTAGTTGAAGATATAATGAATCTACCAATCCCATCGAGGATCACTACCCTTACCTTTTCAGCAGAGACATAAGAGTCCCCCGAGACAAAGCAAAATTCACTCTAATGGTAGTTAGCAAAGAAGCGACGCATTGCCAACCAATTTTTCCGATTAAAGTGAAAGAAAGTACATTTAGGGCATGGTGGAGCTGTTGGAGAGAAAGCAAGCAGTATAACTAAGAGCTATAAGATTATGGTTAGAGTTACTCATCGCATGTTATTCTTCGCTCAGTCCTTTCCGTAGTTGTAGCAGCTAAATACAAACCTTAATGGACCACGTAGTCAACATTCCCCCACGATAACCTTCCCCAATCGCTAAAGCAGGAGCTACGTGGTTGTCATTTATCTTTATGACAGCATTGGCGGACACTATAGATTCCAACATTATTACAGCATTGTATATTGTGTCCCTGATGCTATGTAATTCACAACATTACTATCATTTCTGTAACCTCTTAAGAATCAGGGGTGCTCTGACTTTGATGAGTAGTATATATATATATATATATATATATATATATATATATATATATATATATATATATATATATATATATATATATATATACAGAAACCTTCATTCAACCATTGTGGCCCTTATCACAATCTCCCAAAGCATTATAAATAACCTTAACAAAAAACCATTAACAAATCTTGTGATGCTTTCCCGAGACACAGCCTTATACAAGAAATTTCACATTCCTCTATACCAAACAGTTGCAGAAAACGAATTTTCAATTTTTTATCCTATCGCACAACCCAAGTATCCAACAAAAACTACCTCTCAAAAACAGTAAAATAAGAAATGGTGTCCTAGGGAACCATCTCGCCTTCTTTTCAATATGTTCACAGCAGATTATCCATCCCACAAATACCAGAAACAAAACTAATAACATATTCAGATGACATATCCAAAATCACACAAAACTCATCCGTACCTATGATCACCACTCTCATGCGATCATTTATCCAACAAATGAAATCATCGCTGAATTACAGCAGAATGACAGCTTCCCTCGAATAACTCTTAGTCGCTCTAATTACCACAGATAAACATCAATACTCCATCGACCCTCTAAATAGCATCCTTATTCTTTTCAAAAAATCTCTAAAGATCCTCGGCCTCACTTATGACACTCACATTACCTTTCAAATCATATTCTAAATATTAACAACGCACCAAATATTAAATTAAACATCTTACTGACAATGTCGAAAACAACTTCAGCAATGAGTTACCCATCCTTACTATGGCATATAAACAGTTCGTAAGGGTAAACCCAATACTTAACTGCATATCCCCAACTTGGTACCCTGCCACCTCCACTTTTAAAAAAATAATAACCACACACAAACCACACTCCGAAACACCATCAAATGTTAGATTAAAACTACCACAATTCAACACTGACACGTGTGGAAAAAAAATCCTCCCTATCCGAGATCACTTAGACATGACCCAATTCTTTTCCAGCACTATAACCCAATCACACACATGTCACTATAACTTATAAGACCATATAAGATACTGCCTAAAATCACCCCATTATCACCTGCCCAATACTATTGTAAAATCCTCAGAACCACCATCCCTCCCACGAACAACACCTCACTAAATAAGCATATACAAACATGCATAACAAAATTATTTTAATAACCATCAACCAAACCACTTAATCAACGCACATCCTCCCAAAATTTCAAATTCACAAAACAATCCACCACTCAAAACCAAAATTAATCTAGAAAGATTGAGGTCGGGTTACCACCCTAACCTACAAGCATGACAAACATAAATTCAAAATACAAAGCATAGAATCCCCAATTTGCCTGAGATGTCTTTAAATCCATTAAGCCTCTAAGTAATAAACGTACAGTATATATATATATATATATATATATATATATATATATATATATATATATATATATATATATATATATATATATATATATATATATATATATATATATATATATATATATATATATATATATATATATATATATATATATATATATATATATATATATATATATATATATATATATATATATATATTATATATATATATAAATATTATATATAGAGTGTGTCGGAGGAACGGACCAAACTCAAGGAGTGGATTGTACATAGAATAATAATGTTAAAAAAAAACATATATGTTCTTATCTGATTTACATTTGTTTTCATTTTATAGCGTGATGATAATTAAACAAAATATCATACATTAACATTTGGGTTATCATAGTGTTATTTTAATAAATGTTCGAAAATACCGCCATTGTTCTCTAAACATTTTCGGTTTCATTTACAAAGGGCGACTGCTGCTCTCCTGATTTCTTCATTTCATCCTTTAATAACGCCTGCAGCATTTTGAATACGTCGAAATTAGTGCATCCCGAATATCCACTTTTAATCTGTATACGTCAGTTTTGAACCAGCCCCATAAGCAATAATCTAGTACTGTGAGGTCTGGAGATCTTGGAGGCCAATTGGACAACCGCGACCAATCCAACGCTCTGGAAACCTTTCGTCCAAATGTTGCTTGACCTGATGAGCGAAATGTGCGGGTGTTCCATCATGCTGAAAGTACATATGCATTCGGATGTTTAGAGGAACATCCATCAATAGTCATTGTAATTCGTTTTGCAAAAATTCGAAATGGTCTCCTGTGAGGCGATTCTCAAATATGATAGGGACAATTAAATACCAATCGACCACACCACACCACACGTTTACCGTAAACCTATGTTGAAAATTGCTCTCGACTGTTGAGTGGAGATTTTTGTCTGCCCACACATGACTTTTGCGAGTTATTAATGCCATCGCGGGTAAATGTTGCTTCATCCGTGAAAAGAATGCGCGATACAACACGATGATTATTATTTATCCACCGACAAAATTCCATACGTTTAGCATAGTCTTCCGGTTGTAGGTGTTGCACTCTCTGTACATGGTATAGACATAAGCTTTGCTCGTGGAGTGTGTTTATTACTCTTCTTTGTGGAATGTCCAATTGAGTAGCAATTCTACGTGAGCTAGTCGTTGGATCTTCTCCTACTAGATCCAGAATATTTTCTACTTCTTCTAAACCTTGGCAAGTAGCTCGTTCGAATGTTATATCAGCACTGGGAAGTGTTCTAGTCTCTCACAGTTTGTTGAAAACTTTGATAAATACGCTTTTATTAGGATGTCTGTGATGGGGAAACTGTTGAAAATATTCTTCAACAGCAGCTGTAGCACTCCCTTTACAGAAAAAAAACAAAGAATTTATATTATTAATTTGGAGTATGAAACTTCAAATTTATTTTAAGAAGAAAAAGAGAAGGATTTGATACTAAATTTTTTTATCTTTACTTTAAAAAAATGAACAAAAAAAACTTTGTGAAAAAGTGGGAACTTTAAACATTATTTAAAGTAAAAAAAATGAAGCAAAAATATATAGCGGCAATATTGGGGAGTATTCTTCTACTTCTACTGTTGAGATTTCTTCCTTTTCTGTATATTCTACAATCTAAAATGGTTGAGACAGGTCTGAAAGAAATATTATAGACTAGTTTTTTTGCCTTGACTCATAAAATAAAACTTGATTTAATAATTAAATTGAAGAAAAAATAAATAATTTGGGTTCCCTTTCTTTTTACTCATATATTACAAACAGAATATGAAATGGTAAATTCTTCTAGTTCTATCAGCTAAAAACTAGATTAATTTTTTTACTCACCCTTTTGTTGAGAGCTTTGTAGATCCAAATAATTTTTGCTCTTTGTGCTCTTCCTTGTATTTGATTTTGGCCTCTAGTTCTTTGAGTTATTTCAAGAGGCTTTTTGCTCAAAAATAAAATTAACAAAAAAATTAGAAAAAAAGCTTTTTATTTTTCAGTGGTCACTGTTGTTTATCTTTTAGATTAATATAAAAATCCAAATTATAGCAGAGCATAAGACATGGGGGTCTTTGCTCCATAGATATAATATGTGGTCTGAGCCACAAAGGCCAAAAAAATTTTTTGTGCAGAAACAAGAACCACACCTCTTTTTTTTGCTTTTGTAAGCAGTTAGTGTTTGGGAGTGGTTGAAAACATAGTTCAAAATATTTTTTGAGTAATGCAAAAAAGGAAGAAGGCAGACAAAAAACAAAAAAAAAAAAAGTTTTATCTACATTTTTTATTTTTTAATTCAAATATATATTTGATTTTAAATTAGATTTATAAACCAAATTTTATTTAAAAAAAATATATTATAGTGTAATTATAATGGCCAACAAAAAATAAAAAATAAAAATAATAATTTATATAAATATACATTTTTAATATAAATAAAGAAGGAAAAAAAATATTTTTAAACTTTTCCTTTTTTTTTTTTTTTTATAAACTCCAATTGCAAAATCCCACAAACAACATATTTGAATATTCCAGATGGGAATAGGTGTTCGGCTTTTTATAACACTTAAATGGTACAAACTCGAAAATGAACATGTAATCACTGTCATAATACATTAACACATTAGCAGTAAATACAATTAATCATTTCTTCTTATTTGATTGTAATTTGTTTTCGAACATTTTTGTTTCGTAGACGAAACCGAAAATGATTAGTGGTCAATGGCAGTATTTTCGAACATTTTTTAAACTAACAATATGATAACCCAAATGTGAATATATGATATTTTGTTTAATTGTCATCACGCTATAAAATGAAAACAAATGTAAATCGGATAAAAACATATGTATTTTTCTTGCATTATTATCCTGTGTACAATCCACTCCTTCAGTTTGGTCCGTTCCTCCCGACTCACCCTACATATATATATATATATATATATATATATATATATATATATATATATATATATATATATATATATATATATATATATATATATATATATATATATATATATATATATATATATATATATATATAATATAATATGACAGAGTACAAGAAATCGGCGTGTGATCGAGAGCGAACAAGGATGAGGGACATGAACCAAGCCTTTGACCTCCTTCGGGATCGTTTACCCTTCTGCAGACCTCCAGGAAGGAAATGTGGAAAATTGGACACATTAAGGTACCAATTATATATATATATATATATATATATATATATATATATATATATATATATATATATATATATATATATATATATATATATATATATATATATATATATATATATATATATAATATAATATATATATATATATATATATATATATATATATATATATATATAATATATATATATATATATATATATATATATATATATATATATATATATATATATATATATATATATAGTCATAATTTTAAGTCAGCTAAAACTCTTGCAGATTAAATACATTAAACATCCAAGTATGAGTGTGTTTGTTACTTTGGTGTGCGAGTTTTTATGTGTGTGTGTGTCTGTGTGTGTATTTGTGTGTTTTGAAACCTTTAAATACGAAGTAAATTTTCTTTAGTTTTGTATTTTTTTCCATGAATTTTTATTCAAGAGTCTCCTCTTCGGTTTTCTCTTTTCGTTTGTATGCTACAGGGCCCGGATTCGATTCCACGATAGCAAACTTTAAACTTGGAAACTTAATGTATTTAGTCTGCGAGAGTTTTAGCAGACTTAAAATTTTGACCTTATATGTTTGGTTTGCGAGACGGAGTGGGGCCGAGCCCTGGTCATATTGACACACGCTCAAGCGCGGTCGGGAGAAATCCTAGGAGGTTGTTCATCATGAATTGTTATTCATTAGCCTCCTCTTCGGATTTCTTTTCTGAGCCATCATAGCGTAGAGGTAAAATTCTATAGGACCCGGGTCCGATTTCCTGATAGCAAACTTTAAATGATGTTTAATATATATATATATATATATATATATATATATATATATATATATATATATATATATATATATATATATATATATATATATATATATATATATATATATATATATATATATATATATATATATATTACTGTCAATAATCTTATAAATTATATGTTTGAAACAGTTTTTATTCTTTCAAAATACTACCTAACTATTATGAATTTATGATATTGTAAGATTGATCTGAACCCCTGTGTGGTGTGGTGATAATGTTTTTCAACACTTCAAGTTAGTGAATGACAAAGGAAGGTTATCTTCTTTATTAACAAATAAAGGCAAAACTTGGAGCGTGAATGACAATAACAAGAACCTGAATGGAAACAGTAATAAAATAAATAAATTTGGTATGTAAAATGATCAATAGAATAATCACAGTCAGTGATTATTCATAATATTAACTTTTTGCAGATTATTATTAATAACGTGTTTGACATAGTTCATTTTATCTATAATAAAGATAATGTAGTTTAAATTTTTATTGTTTAATACTTAAATTTCATCTCAGATTAAAAAAATTAATTAAAAAAATGATAAAATAATAAATAAATTGCTTAGTTTTATTCAAAATTAAAATGGTTGTTAACTAAAAGCGAGAAGACGTAGCGCCGTCAGAAGCGATAAAAGTACCCACCAATGGGAATAACCCACTGATATGATAGAATGGTCTAGACCAGTGATGGCGAACCAGTGACCCGCGGGTCACGAACTGACTCACCACCAACTTTTCAATGACCCACGAGACGAGGAGGAAACTCAGGAAATTGATTTAAAAAAAAAAAAAAAGAAATATTTGTCAGAAATTATGCAACACTGCCAAACGTATGACAATGTTTTCAACTCTTCCGTCCGTTCCTCGGCTAGTCTCACAATGTTTTGTTCATAAAAATGTTATAAAAATTAAAATTAAATAATATCGAAACATTTCTGAAATAGTTTATACACCTATGCATGTTATCTGATTGTTCTTCTCTTTGCAGTTTATCAGTTGTCAATATTTAGTGTTAATGTCTACTCGTTTCTTTTGTGATCATGCTAATTTAGTTTGTGATAATGCTCCCATTACCTCCCCACATCATTTCTTCACATGTTCCCATTTACAAGCACTTACTCCTACATTAAATATTAAAATTGAAAAATGGCGAAACATAAACCTGTCTCGGAGATGCTTGGAGGGGCAGCATCCAAAGAGTAACCTCTCATCCACCTCTCTACCCATCATCACTTGGGAGTTGGCTGCCTCCGATGATGGTAATGGGGCAGCCAAGAATTCGCATCCGGCTTGTCCGGGAGTACGGTCTTCTTTTTTTTCACTATTTTTTGCACATTCGCGGTCTTTTTTCTGATTTTCCCTTTGTCGAACACTACCTCTCTTCTTCTAAACCTCATCTCTTATTTTTAATAGAAACTAAGGTGCTTGGGTACGCTGACAGCGAAATTTATTCTGTTACCTCCTTCTGTCTCTATCATCAATTTCAGCCAAATTCGTATTGTTTATTGGAGTCTTCTGAATTCTCTACTTTATGGCTTAAGTTCTATTGCACCTATGTGCGTGAAGTTAGCGATGGATTTTAGCGATGGATTTTGCAACAGATTTTTTTTGCGATAATTTTTATCGCTAAAACAAGCAGCAATTAAAGGACACTTAAAATAAATAAGTAAAAATAATAAATAATTATAAATAAATAAATAATAATAATATTAATTAATTAATATTAACAATTAATACCATTAATAATAAATAAAAATAAATAAATAGTAATATAATATAAATAAATAAAAATAAGTCTTAAAAAAAGTAAGTAAAAAAATAAATAAATAATAAATAAATAAATAAATAAAAATAAATGTCTTAAAATAAATAAGTAAAAATAAAAAGTAATTATAGATAAATAAATAATAATATTAATAAATATTAATTAATAGTAATTAATTAATATAATTACTGTAATAAATTTAAATTTTCACTAATTATTTTCAAAGTTCAATTTATTTTTATTATTTATTATATATTTATTTTTATTTATTATTATTGATGGTATTAATTGTTTATATTAATTAATTAATATTTATTAATATTATTATTTATTTATAATTATTTATTATTTTTACTTATTTATTTTAAGTCTGTCCTTTAATTGCTGCTTGTTTTAGGGATAAAAATTATCGCAAAAAAAAAATCCGTTGCAAAATCCATCGCTAACTTCACGCAAATCTTGCACCTTTACTCCTAAATTTATTTGTTCTGTCAATTTATCAATTAATTCTACTGAATATAGAAAATCCTGAAATATTTCCAAAACTTTTTGTCATAAACTTTAATCTTGCAAAGAATTATTTTTAAAAAAAAAATCCTAAAATTGAAAACAGGAAATTAAA
>SEYY01021790.1:20000-37500 GCA_009176605.1 Armadillidium nasatum
TCTTCGCTCCAACACGCCAGATCATTCGTATATGCTAAAATGTCCCCGTCCAGGTTTCCTGTATCCTCCCTCATATTTTTTATCATCACATCCAGATATGCTACAAATAAAAATTTTGACACCTCATATTTTTTATCATCACATCCAGATATGCTACAAATAAAATTTTTGACACCACACTTCAATTCTCATCTCAAACCATTCCTTATTCTCATATTCTGTCTCAATTATTATTATTATTATTATTATTATTATTATTATTATTATTATTATTATTATTATTATTATTAGAGTAGTAGTAGTAGTAGTAGTAGTAGTAGTAGTATACAAACTTTCTAAAGCTCATCTTAGTTTTTTATTTACTGCGTATTCTTTCTCCAGTACTTTCCACAATCTCCCTCTTGGCACCTAGTCAAAGGATTTTCTCCGATCTATAAATGCTACTATATATATATATGCTCTTTTATTAAATTACCATACCTTTTCTAATGTTATTCTCAAGGAAAACACGAGGTCTGCCGTGCTTCTATTCTTCCTATATCCGTGATGCTCTTCTCTTCTCCTACTTTGTACTCTACTACCATTTTCAACCTTCTCTCTAATATCCTTTCATATGTTTTTGCTAAATGATCTAATGAGATTCCTCTGTAGTTTTTACAGTCTCCTGTATCTACTCTCCTTATATATTGTGACTATAATTGACTTTCCCCATCCTACACTCTCATTCCAACACCTTTTCAGCAATTTTATAATTACTTCTTTCATTTTTTCACCTCCTTCTTTTAAAAGTTCTATGGGTATCCCATCTTCCCCCTGTGCTTTGCCATTCTTCATCTCTCTCAGGACAATCTCCAACTTCTCCATGGTGATCTCCTCTCCTTCCCCCTCCCCTCTCCCGTCGGCTGTTTCCTTCTCCCTTCCCCCATCGACTGTTTCCTCCTCCCCTCCCCCGTCGACTGTTTCCTCCTCCCCCTCCTCTACCTGATCATTCACATTCGGCAGCTTTTTGAAATATTTCGTCCATCACCTGTTAATGCCTGTTGGTCTTACCAAAACTTCTACTTGTTTATCTTTGATATTACACACCTTCTACTTTGATCCTCTATATGTGTTTGCTATAGACTGAAAATCTTCTTCCTTTCTGCCTCCATATCTTCCATCATTTTTTCTGCCTCTCTCTTTGCTGCTTCTACTTTTACCTTTCTTTTCACTCTCTCTGCTGCATTCTTTGCCTTCACATACAAAGCTCATATCTCTGCTGTTCTGTTTTTCTGCCACCTTCTCATCAGTACTGCTTTGCTCTTTATTGCTTCCTTCATGTCCTCACTTCCTGTGTCTTTTTCTCGTCCTTCTTCCCATCTTTTATCCAGGGTCTCCTATGCTACTCTTCTTACCGTTTCCTTTATTTCTCCTATCTCTTCTCCTTCCATTTGCTCTGGATTTTCACTTATTTTTTTCAATGTATTCATTTTTCTTATCATCCTCCTTAACCAGCAAAAAATTTTCATTGGTTCCTATGAAATTTCCTACGAGACCAATGAACTTGTTTCCTATCGGAACCCATCGTATTATAAGATCAGTTTTTTCAAAGGACCCATAGGAAAATTTCCTATAAGGTATATTGAAAATTCCCTACGAAGCTTATAGGAACCAATGTATTTTCCCATTAAAAAATTATTGTACCCTATAGGACCCAATGTTTTAAAAGTTACGTTAAATTATGAACTATTGCCTTTCGTCGTCATTTTCTGTGTTAACGCAACCATCATATATATATATATATATTATATATATATAATATATATAATATATAATATATAATATAATATATATATATATATATATATATATATATATATATATATATTATATATATATATATATATATATATATATATATATATATATATATGTGTTTCAACCTAACTGTACTCTATGCATCATATCTGAATACGAAACTTCGAGTATATTACTAACCTGATATTTCTGGGAAATGAAGTCTCTCGCGCGTCATCTATTGAGCTTGAAACGAACACATCAACGAAGATTCGAAACGCATTGCATTGAGTCAATTTCTATTTTCCAACGATCTACCACTGAACTACCTCGAAGCCCTATTTGCCTTTATTAAAAATAATTATAATTATATAATAATAATAATTATATAATTATAATATATATATATATATATATATATATATATATATATATATATATATATATATATATATATATATATATATATATATATATATATATATATATATATATATATATATATATATATATAGTAAATTAAAAATAACATTAGTTTCAATTAATTTACTTTTCTATATATTGAAACTTTAAACGAATATTTGCAAAATTTAAGTAAAAAATAATATAATTATCCTTTTTTCGTTTATTTTATATATATAATATATATATATATATATATATATATATATATATATATATATATATATATATATATATATATATATATATATAGTATATGTAGCTCTTTCGAGTTTTGCCAGATTTAGCTACCTCGAAAAAATCTAGCAACCTGTCCCTAACTGGATTTTGATTTGCAATGCAAATTACTCCTCTCAAATTTACTTCACACTCTTTCTTGATACCGTTTTGGGTGGTTCAACCCATTGAAATTGGCCTCAAGTCTGGGGAAGGGGCCCAGCGGGAGCCCCGTGAACCCCCCAAAAATGGTATCAGGAAGTTGCTTGAGTTTGCAAAATCGCTGCGTTCACCTCACTTTCTTTCCTGACCATTTTCTTTGAAGTTCAGTTCGAATGAAATTAGTTCGAATTTGGGGGTCTGAGGGTCCGGGGGTCCGTGAACCGACAAAGAAAATGCCAGGAAGGTCCCTGAGAATGCAGGATTGCACGCAAATTCAGAAAAGACCATTAGGGACAGGTTCCCAGATTTAGCTATCTCGAAAAAATCTGGCATCAGCCGAAAGTGAGTTTACTTTATATATATATATATATATATATATATATATATATATATTATATATATATATTATATATATATATATATATATATATATATATATATATATATATATATATATATATATATATATATTATTTTTTTTTTTATTTTATAATTTTTGAAACATTATTATTACAGCCACTATATTATTGTTATGTTTATTATTGAATTTAGTAGAGTAGGACCTACTTTTAAATTTTAAACCTGTAAATGTACCAATTTCTGAATAAAATGTTTTGAATTGAATGAATTATTATTATTATTATATTATTATTATTATTATTATTGTTATTATTATAATTGTTATTATTATTATTATCATTATTATTATTATTATATAATTATTTAATAATAATAATATAATAATTATATAATCATAAATATAATTACATAATAATAATTATAATTATATAATAATAATAATTATATAACAATAATTATAATTATATAAAAATTATATAATTATAATTATAAATTATCATAATATATATATATATATATATATATATATATATATATATATATATATATATATATATATATATATATATATATATATATATATATATATATATATTATGTGAATTAAAAAATAACATTAGTTTCAATTAATTTACTTTTCTATATATTGAAACTTTAAACAAATATTAAAAATTTAAGTAAAAAATAATATAATTATCCTTTTTTATTATTATTATTATTATTATATATATTATATATATATATATATATATAGTATATATTATATATATATATATATATATATATATATATATATATATATATATATATATATATATATATATATATATATAAGATAATTATATTATTTTCTACCTAAATTTTGTAATATTCGTTTAATTAAAGTTTCGATATAGGAAATTTACTTAGCAATTCCCTATTTTTTCCTAAAGGTATTATTCCTATAAGGCCCTAATTCGACGGGCAGAAAGAGACTCGAGATAATTAGTGAGAGCTGGAGAGTTGATAAGACGAATGGTCCTAGACTCCACCTTTCATATATATATATATATATATATATATATATATATATATATATATATATATATATATATATATATATATATATATATATATATATATATATATATATATATATATATATATATATATATATTTTTTATTTCACCTCGGTAGGCAAAGACCAAAGGCCTACTAAAATTTCAACCAGAGTTAGGGGGAAAGTCGGAAACCTGATCAAATTAAAGGCCGATATGACCTGGTACACGCCGTTTGAAGGTGCGTAAGTCAAAGGAAGATGGGAAAATAGAAGAAGGGAGTGTGTTCCAGATTTTACCAGTAGAGTACATAATTGAGCATGGTTTTAAATCGGGTCGGAGATTGGACAGACAAAGGATGAGACTTTGTAGAAAGAGAGTATACGAGCCCTTCTCATTGGAGGAGGTATGCGACGAGAGAGTTCAGAAGAGCGGTGTCCATTGTAATAGCGATAGTATAGAAAGAGTGACACAAAAATTCGACCAGCTGAATTGATGGAGAGAATTAGTGAAGCAGGAGAGTTGATAAGACGGAAAGCCCTAGACTCCACCTTTTCATATATAATATATTATATATTATATATATATATATATATATATATATATATATATATATATATATATATATATATATATTATATATATATATATATATATATATATATATATATATATATATATATATATTTTTTTTTTTTTTTTTTTTTTTTTTTTTTTTTTTTTTCTCTCTTCTCTCTCTCTCGAAGCAATGAAAATGAGAACATATCGTACGCCCTACGTCATGGCGGTCAAATATTGTTTGTAAGATTACGGTTGGCAGGTGCGCGCGAAACCGAACGCGTACATACACGCGTGGATAACGATCACTGCAACATCTGTCTTTGGCAACACAGATAGACTTTACATTTCCATTTAATTTCTAAATGAGAAAGTGATAATGAATGAATCAATACGTAAATGTATACGATAGATTTACGTACAGTAATTAAGTTGTATTTTCTTTATGTATTAGTTGTATGCAAAGGGATGCATAAATGTCAACCAACATATCCGTCTAGGGCATATATATATATATATATATATATATATATATATATATATATATATATATATATAATATATATATATATATATATATATATATATATATATATATATATATATATATATATATATATATATATATATATATATATATATATATATATATATATATATATTATATATATTTATTAATATAATAGTGGTTTTTAAAAAGTTGAAATAAGAATACGAGACGGGTCATATATATATATATATATATATATATATATATATATATATATATATATATATATATATATATATATATATATATATATATATATATATGTGTGTTGTGTGTGTGTGTGTGTGCGTGTGTATAGAGTATAAAGAGAGAGATGTAAAAAAAGTAGTTTTTTTTTTTTGTTTGTTTTTTTGGCAATTTTTTTCAGATAATATATTGCATTACTTTCATTATTACTCCAGACTTTCTTCTTTCTTTTTTTTTTCTTTTTAAATATGCACATTCTTAAACCTGAATCTTTTTATGGCGTCATATGCTCACTTCAATATAAAAAAAAAAAATATGCATTAAGGAAAATTTATCTAGAATTCTAGAATTTTTTTAAAAAAATTCTATTTATTCGTTTTTCCCATCAGTCTTTAAGGAATGCAGTGAATCCATGGAGCTTTCGAACCGGACAGATCATACTTGACATCAAGAAAAATATTTTTTCCTTCTTCTTTTTTAGACCTATTTCAAATTGTAATTTTTTTCACTAAAAAATGCCTCAGTATTATATATATACCGTTATACTATGAGTGACCCACTGCTGGGGGTACACAGCCTCACTTTCCCCACTTTGCAGGGATGCCGTTCACTGCCTGTAATGCATTTATAACTTAGCTGTTGATAATAGGTGGAATTGGCCTAAATCGTTGACAGACAAAATGAAAAACGAGCACAGTCATCTAAATCATCGACATTACATTAACGAAATTTTAACTTTCGTCCAAAACATTGACTTTTCTAAAAATAAAATGGTTGATACCATTTTTTCAAAACTCATTCAGTGTCCACAGAGTAAATGGTAGTGATCAAATGGTTATCACTTATCTTTTCACCAAATCATAATTCACTATTTAATTTCTCTCTCTCTCTCTCTCTCTCTCTCTCTCTCTCTCTCTCTCTCTCTCTCTCTCTCTCTAACACACACACACACACACTGAGCATATATATATATATATATATATATATATATATATATATATATATATATATATATATATATATATATATATATATATATATATTTTATTATCTCACCTCTGGTGGGCAAAGGCCAGAGGCCTACCAAAAACTCCACCAGAGTTAGGGGGAAAAGACGGAAACCAGGTCAAATTAAAATTAAAGGCCGACGTGACCTGATACACGGCGTTTGAAGGTGTGCTAAGTCATAGGAAGTTGGGAAAATAGATGAAGGAAGTGTGTTCCAGACTTTACCAGTAGAGTATATGTAAGATTGAGCATAGCGGTTAAGTCTGGGGTCAGAGAGTTGGACAGAGAAAGGATGAGACTGTGTAGAAAGACGAGTCGCACGAACCCTTCTCAGTGGAGGAGGTATGCGACGAGAGAGTTCAGAAGAGCAGTGTCCATTGTAATAGCGATAGTAAAGAGAAAGTGACGCAACATTTCGACGGGCAGAAAGAGATTGGAGAGAATTAGTGAGAGCAGAAGAGTTGATAAGACGAAAAGCTCCTAGACTCCACCTTTTCAAGGAGAGCTGTATGAGTGGAACCACCCCAGATGTGTGAAGCATACTCCATACAGGGCGAACAACACCCCTATACAGAGCAAGCAACTGGGGTGGCGTGAAGAAATACTGAAGGCGCCTCAGAACACCCAACCTCTTAGAAGCTTGTTTAGAAAGAGAAGTAATGTGATCTTTCCAAGAAAGATCACGAGAAAAAGAAAACACCGAGAATATTAAGAACAGATGAAGGTTTGAGTTGAGTGTTTTCGAAGAAGATGTCATAGTTGTGTGGAAGATTGTGTCGAGTAGAGAGATGGAGGAATTGAGTTTTTGAGGCATTGAAAACGACCATGTTTTCTCTGCCCCAATTTGAAATACGAGAAAGATCAGAGGTTAGTTGCTCCAAGGCCACCCTCCTTGCTCTATTAACTGCTGTTGGGAGGGACGCTTTTCAAAATGAAAGGAATAATGAAGGGTGGAGTCATCAGCATAGGAGTGTATAGGAGATGAAGTAATAGAGAGAAGGTCATTAATGAAAAGTAGAAAAAGTGTTGGGGATAGGACAGATCCTTGAGGAACACCACTATTAATAGATTTAAAGGATGAACGGTGGCCGTCTACAACAGCTGCTATAGAACGACCGGAAAGGAAATTAGAGAAAAGATCACAGAGAGAAGGATAGATTCCGAAAGAGGGAAGTTTGGAAATCAAAGCTTTGTGCCAGACTCTATCGAAAGCTTTCGATATGTCCAGCGCCACAGCAAAAGATTCACCGAAATGCCGAAGAGCGGAGGACCAAGAGTCAGAGAGAAGGGAAAGAAGATCACCAGTAGAGCGTTTCTTACGAAAGCCATACTGGCGATCAGAGATAATAAGATTAGAAGAATTGAGATGTTTCCAAATCTTCCTGTTAAGGATAGATTCGAAAACTTTAGAAAGAACGGAGGTTAAAGAAATTGGACGGTAGTTAGAGGGTTGAGAGGGGTCCCCCTTCTTCGGCACAGGCTGAATGAGCGCACGTTTCCAGCAAGTAGGGAAGGTTGAAGTAGAAAGACAAGACGAAATAGTTTACCAAGGCAGGGTGCAAGCTCGGAAGCACAAGTTTTGAGAACCACAGGAGGGATACCATCAGGACCGTACGCCTTCTTAGTGTTAAGCTCAGAGAGAGCAGAAATGACATCTTTAGAAGAAATTACAATTTTAGGCATAAATGAGTTGGAGGGTTTGAAGGAGGAGGAATAGCTCCGGAATCGTCTAAGGTTGAATTTAGAGGCAAAAGTTTGAGCAAAGAGTTCAGCTTTAGAGGAAGGCAAAACGGCAGTTGTGCCGTCAGAAGATACTTAGAGGAGGGAAAGAGGAAGAAGCAAAGTTAGAGTTGACATTTTTTGCAAAATGCCAGAAAGGGCGAGAGGAAGAGGAACCAGAAAGATTATTGCATTTGCGACGGAGAAAAGAGTTTTTGGTGTCTCGAAGAATAGATTTTGCACGATTCCGGGATGAAATATAAGTTGCGTGAGTTTCTGGAGTTTGAAGACGACGGTAATCTCTGAAGGCAGCATCCCTGCGGCGGATAGCACGAGAACAAGCAGAGTTAAACCAAGGTTTGTTAGGTTTAGTAGAAGGGAAATAATATGGAATGTACGCCTCCATGCCAGAGAGAATCACCTCAGTTATGCGTTCTGCACACTCCGAGGGACCCCTCCCACGGAAGCAATAATCATTCCACGGAAAATCAGAGAAGTACGAACCGCAAGTCAGACCAGTTAGTGGCACCGAAATGCCAGAAACGTCTCCTCGCCGAAGGCGGGGGCCGTTCTTGCGGAAGACTTGAAGAGACAGGGGAAGATACGGAGATAAGAAGATGATCGGATGAACCCAGAGGAGGAAAGAGTTTAACAGTATAAGGAGAAAGGATTAGAAGTTAGAAAAAGGTCTAGAATGTTGGGTTCATCACCAAGACGGTCAGGGATACGGGTAGGGAGATGCACCAACTGCTCAAGGTTGTTCTGGATAGAAAATTGGAAGGCAAGTTCACCAGCTGGATCATGAGAACTAGATGAAAGCCATTGGCGGTGGTGAACATTGAAATCACCTAAAATGATGATTTCGGAGAAAGGAGAAGAAGAAAGAATGTGCTCTATTTTGGAGTTGAAATAGTCGAAGAATTTTGGATAGTCAGTAGAATTAGGAGATAAATAGACAGAACAAATGAATTTAGTTGTAGAGTTGCAAGAAAGCTTTAAGCCATAAAGTAGAGAATTCAGAAGACTCCAAATTAGAGACACGAGAACAAACAATCATCGTTGCGCACATATATGCGCAACAACCGCCTTTGGCTGAAAATTGAGGATAGAGACAGTAGGAGTAAACAGAATAGGGTTTGCTGTCAGAGCACTCAAACACCTGAGTTTCAGTTAAGAACAAGAGATGAGGTCTAGAAGAAGAGAGGTGGTGTTCGACAAAGTGGAAATTAGAAAAAAGACAGCGAATGTTGCAGAAATTAATGAAAAAACGAAGACCGTGCACCAGGGCACGTCGGCGCATATATATATATATATATATATATATATAATATATATATATATATATATATATATATATATATATATATATATATATATATATATATTATATATATATATATATATATATATTATTACAATGCTATAAACGCATCGGTAAATATGTATAAAGTGAAAATAGAAACTTTTATGGGATTCCTTCTCTGGGGTCGAACCACCGTGTTGCGACTGAGAACGACAAAACCCGATGCTCTACCGCTGAGCTTTCCACGAACCCAAAAAAGTTCGTTTCAAGCATACGAGCTCCCGTCAAGGATTAGGTTTTCACCCTGTGGATAGCTCAGCGGTAGAGCATCGGGTTTTGTCGTTCTCAGTCGCAACAGGCGGTGGTTCGACCCCAGAGAAGGAATCCCATAAAAGTTTCTATTTTCACTTTATATATATATTATATATATATATATATATATATATATATATATATATATATATATATATATATATAATATATATATAAATATATATATATATATATATATATATATATATATATATATATATATATATATATAGACCGGGACTGGAATTTTGCCGGGGCCGGTGTTGGGGTTGCCTAAAATTTGTAAAGAGGTAAAAAGCACTGAAATTTTAGGTTAAGAAAATTAGATATAAATTTAATTGAGATTTATTTAATTATAAGAAAGAAGTACAATTGTCAACATTCACTTAAATTAATGGTTATAGGCATCTTCTCCGAAAAAATTTCAGAAAATTACAGATTTTGGATAATAAAAGTTTTTTAAAAAAAAGTACAAAAATTTTTGAATTTTTTTTCTGGTTCACAATAGTGATTTAACAGGTTTACCTAGGTAAGATCCTACGGTAAAGTTTGAAAAATGTAAGATATAAAATTGTCAATATAAACTGTATTTATACATATCATTGTTATTTTATTGCTATGTATCAAACTTGTATCAATTAGCTACATTATTTCAACATTATTATTTTCTTTATACTTTCAGTCAATATGGCTAAAAGATCAGCTTCAGCAGTTTGAGAGTACTTTACAATATTTCAGGATAGGCTCGAAAAAGCTAAATTTAACATCTGCAGTCAGGAAATTAGAAGAGGATCTCCGGGTGCCCCAAGTTAAAAATTTTCAACCAAATCTTTATGGAGTATCTAAAATCAAAACACAAAGATGAATATTCACTAGCAGAAAAGGAGCTGTCAAAAGAAAAAGAAAATATTGAAAAAAACAAGAAAAAAATCTTAATTTTCCTATATTTTGTTTGAAAATTTATTATTATTATTATTTGACTGATGGAGCCGAAATTTTCAGGGTAAATGCATTTTTTCTCGAAGTTCTAAGTTGATTTCGAGCGTTTTCTAAGTCTATGACGGTTTGAAAGTTATTTGGAAAAATTTGAAAAAAAATGAATAGCGGGGTCAAACCACTGGTCCACATGAGCTGAAATTTTAACTGAATAATCTTAGCCCCAATTTTTTGCATTAGTTGGAATAGATTTTTGATATCACGCCTAGAAAAAGCACTTTTAAAAAAATTTGCAAAAATCGTACCCTTCCAGAGAAAAAAATTATTTACAAAAAAAAATTAAATAAATGCTACCTACTAATTTTTATTTTTGGATATTGCTTAGAGAATGGAGAGGGCTACAACTTTTGTTTTGTGCTTTGTTAAATGCTATTTGTTTGAAGCGAGATATAGCCTCTCAAACTTTGTGAATTTTTGAAATTTGGTCAAAAATGGACCTTATTTTGAGAGGCTATATTTCGAAACCAACGAATATCATCGAATAAAGTATAGAGGGGAATTTGTAGCTCCCATATATCCTCTATACAACCTCCAAAATAAGAAATGTTTTAGTTGTATTTTTTTTCGTCCGAAAGGGTTTTTCTTTTTTTTCTTTCTTTGCATGGGATCTTACCTGAAAGGTGTGACAAAATCGAGAGAAAGTATATTAGAAATAAATGCATATTATTATTATTATTTTTTTTTTCAGACTTGCTATCCGTTACATCCGTCATCTTCATAAGACGCTCAGTGTTCCTCCAGGAAGTCTTTATCACGATTACGATCCTCCACCATATAATGTTACGCATTTACCGACGAATTTAAGAACTCACCATCACAGATTTTATGCACAAAATCGAACCACTCCTCAACCACAAAGCCAAGTCCCGCCAATTATGACGTCGACCTCATCCTCAAGTTATTTAGGGCATCATTCCCTTTACGAACATCAGGATTCTCCATACATTCCACAAGGGTCTCATCAGCAACAGATAGCAGTTACAGAACCGTTAAAAGATGGATATTTTTTGTCCAACTCGCCATTAATGAAATATTCGTACTAAAATAAATTTATTTATTTATTTTTACAACTATTTATATTATCTTCTACCATTCGATCTAGTCGTCAAGTTGAATTCAATTTGGATTCAACAGTAGTCCTTATAATTATTACCAAAGTTTCTATTATAAATCTATATTTTTTATTTATAAAATTAGGATTTCACCAGTAGTAATAAGTAATCTGAACACTATTTATTATTAATAGAATAAAATTTTATTATTTTTAGTATTGTTCATTTTAACCTTTTTTAAGTAATTTAAAACTTTTTAAGTGAAGCAAATACTTCAGTACAATGATGAAAATTTTAGAATTACTTTTCTTGTGGTTTCCTGGAACCATGTCACATGTTTAATTTGAAGTGTCAAGCATCTATAAAATTTGCTAGAAATCACTATTTTTTTTTTATACGAAATGCGAAAAACTAAATTATTTTTAACAATAATCACTTTACCAAACTGGAAATACTGTAAAAGCTACTTCATAAATTTTACCAGACATTCAGATATATTCAAGCAAGGAGCATTTCTTTTCAGGCAACCTGAAATTTTCCTATACCCTAATCTTTAAATACTTCAACTGAGAATTAATTTACCTTACCTAAAGGGTAATTGTTTTTTACTTTTGATCTTTGACTCGAAATGAGATAATTAATTCTAAGTTTTAGGGCAGAGTAAAAAGTAAACGTCTTCTATCACAATATCAGTAGACTGTTAGGTAAGTGTGGGGAATCCAGATTCGTTAGCTGGCTTTTCAATATAGTTATTGTGATAAGGAATAGTTTTCCTAGATAAGAGAAAAGAGACACTATCATTTAAAACACTTATAACTCCTTTTTCTTTCCTCTTTCTCCCTTTTACTATATTTTTCCTCATCCATTCCATTCAATTTTCTTCCTTACTTTCCTCTCACTCTCTTCTTACCTTTTTCTTCAAATATTCTCCCCAAGGCACTTTTAACCACTGTAAATTTATATTCTTCCTTACCACAAGCATCCAATGTTTTTGCATTTTTGTCAATCTATCACCAAATAATAAATGACTCCCTTTCATTTCCTCACTCATTTTTCCACCTCCTACTTTTTAACATTCACTTGATGCTTCTTCATACCTCAAAATATACTCTTTCATACTTTCTTCTTCTCTTTTTTCAATTTTAAAAAACTCTATTGCTTTTTCCATTTACTCTATTCTTATGTCTTCCTTAAATACCTCATCTAGTTTCCCAAATATTCCTTTCTTCCTTTCGTGTCAATGTTTTTCACCACATCAAAAGCGCTCCCAGTTAAGGCCATTCTTATCTCAATACCTGGGTATCTTGACTCATCCTTGGACACTATCAACCAATTATCTACTCTTTTTCGCCAACATTATACAATGCTACTTTTCCTGAAAATGTAAGATATTCACCTATTCGTTTCTTTTCCTTCTTCACTATTTTCATTATCTTCAGGAACTACGCTCTGCTACCACTGAAATTTTCCTATACCCTAATCTTTAAATATTTCAACTGAGAATTAATCTCACTTAACTAAAGAGTAGATCCTTTTTTACTTTTGATCTTTGACTCGAAATGAGATATAATTAATTCAAGTTTTATTTGGCGATAGTGTCTCTCTTATCTAGGCAGACTACTACTCATTTCAATAACTATACTGAACAGAAAGCTGACGAATCCGGATTCTCCACACTTACCTTAGTCTTTTTACTTTATGCCTAGATAATCGTCTAAGTAAAAAACCATGACATTCTACTTCCTCTTTATATTCAATTTACATAATACAACAAAGGGATGGACAAGCCTGGAAGAATAAAAAGAAAAACGATGAATATATATATATATATATATATATATATATATATATATATATATATATATATATATATATATATATATATATATATATATATATATATATATATATATATATATATATATATATATATATATATATATATATATATATATATATATATATATATATATATATATATATATATATATAAGGAGAACCTATTCTCAATCATTCTCAAAGAAACTCTTATCTTTCGTTTACCCTTGTTCTTTTTCTCTCTCCCATTTTTCTTTTTACACACACCTGCAATATAAACATATAAAAACAATCACATCCACAATGATTCATATTAATTAAAACTATCAGATTGTATTGTATATTAGCTTAGTCAGTTGAGAGAAGTCTTATGCGTCGTGTATGTAACTTCAGTGAAATTTTACATAATCAGTATGAAATGTATGTCTACTCTTAAATACTGAAGATATTTACACACAAAAAAAAAAAACAACAATAATAATGCTTTGAAAATGTTAGAAATGCATACCAAAAATTTGAATATTATGCTGGTTTTTAATTCTCGTGAAGATTGCATAAGAAAAAAGACAGTGAAAATCACTGCAATGCGTCAAAACAAGAAATCAAATAAACCAAAAGATTTTAAAATTTTTATTTAAATTTTTGTATTCAAAGATTTGAAATTACAATTACAGAAAGAAATCAAATTTTTTTTTTTACTGGGCTGAGATATTTCGAAAATTTAATTTCTTTCTAAAATTATAAAATCAATCTTCGATTTTCTAAAGCTGGCATCATACAAACTTTCTGGAATAAAATATTCATAAAATCTCGATTATATGTACAGAATTTCTTGCAACCAATTCTTTTCTCCAAATGATCCGATAAATAAGCAGAAACTACGTTGAATTTTTACAGAGCAGCAGCACCAGAGATAATTTCAATCAACTCTCCAGTGATAACAGCTTGTCTTGTACGATTGAAAGTAAGAGTCAATTTGTCAATCATCTCTCCTGCAATTGAGGAAAAATCAATGTTAACAAAAAATCAACTTATATATTATATAACACTTTTATTGAACGAAAAAAGATTAAGCTTATACAATAATGAAATTAACTCAAATATATACCTGCATTTTTGCTTGCATTCTCCATAGCAGTCATACGTGCAGACTGCTCAGAACATGCTCCTTCTTTTAAGGTGTAGAAAATAAGAGATGCAAGAGAATACTCCATGTACGATTGCAGAACGTCAGCATCAAGTGAGTCATAAATACCTATTTTGGGTGCGTTGTTAATTGATTCAAGAGAGAAAATCGGAATCTCCATAGTATTGTAGGCAACAACAGACCTTTGAGAGATGGAATAAAGATGTTAATTTAAAATCTATTAAATGAAAAATAAACTTCACATTAAAACTTGTCACGTGAATCTCATCAACTGATGTAAAGGCGGCAAAGGAGAAATAAAACCCTAAAATTATTTCAAATCGAAACCGAATGTTAAAACAAGAGCATAAGCAAATCATTAAGTCATTAACATATCAGTAATAGGAATATAAATGTAGACTCTAAAAATCATGAATTTTTCTAGTATGAAGTATTTAAATATTTATAAGCTATAACATTTTACAAATATGTCTAGCAGCTTTAATTTAGTAGACATAACAGGTTCTACAAATCTTATATCTATTTGTACTAACAGTAGTGCCAAATTTTTAACACAAGAATTCTTGCTGTATCTTGTGATTCAATTTTAAAAATTTCCTCTCATCATAATTATGTTCATTGTAAATGAAAATATTCATATAAAAAATAACTCTTTAATAAAATGAAACAGCAAAGAAAAAAAATTTATTTAAAAAAAAAAATATTTTCAAATAATCCTAAAATATGACAATGAAAAAAAAATCAGTGATATGTAAAATCAACGTTCGAATTAAAAGGCATGATTATACAAATTTCCAACGGCTGTACTTACTTGAATCTATTGAAAACCAATTTTCCACTCCCAAAATCGTATCCAGAGTTGATAATTTCGGATGCGATAGTAGCAGCATCTTCGAAAGTAGCCGACTTTCTCCCTACTTCATTCACTTGAAATAAGATGTTTTGTGGAAATGTTCTGAAAAAAAATATAATGAGATGAACTACAAGGTTCAAAGGAAGTATTTTCATTTAATCCATTTTAGGTGTTCCAAAAATTTAGCCCAACATAAAACATTTGCAAACACAACTTTAAAATTATTATTAACAAATAATTATTTTCTGAAAAAACGCAATTTACAATGTCATATGCAGTTTCTGTAATAGACAATGACTCAGGTTGTTCCAATAAACACTTATAACAATGGTAAGGAACTATATTTTGGAGTAGATGGATTTATATAATATTATATATAATATATATATATATATATATATATATATATATATTATATATATATATATATATATATATATATATATATATATATATATAATATATATATATATATATATATATATATATATATATATATATATATATATATATATATATATATATATATATATATATATATATATATATATATATATATATATATATATATATATATATATATATATATATATATATATATATATATATATATATATATATATATATATATATATATATATATATATATATATATATATATATATATATATAGATATATAATAGCAACAGGACCAGACAACATATCAAATATTCACCTAAAACACCTATCCATCCACACAATCACATACATAACCTCCATCTTCAACAAATCCATCCAACTCAACTATATCCCTCCCTATTGGAAAAAAAGCATTAATCATCCCTAAAACTAAAACCCGCAAAGACCCTTCAAACCCCTCCTCTACCGCCCAATCTCCTTATTATCCACCATCTCAAAACTTCTTGAAAAACTAATCCTAAATTCTATCCTCCAATTCATTCCACAACAAAACTTCCAACACAGGTTCAAACCCAACCATTCCACCACCACTGCACTTACCAACATCATACAACCTATAATAAACGGACTAAACCATAAGCCAATCACAAAACTATATTAATAGCAATCGACATAAACAAAGCCTTCGATACTGTCCCGAGACATAATCTTATCCATAAAATCCTCCAATCCAACATCACAACAAATACTAAGAAATGGCTATCCAACTTCCTATCAGGCAGAACCGCCCAATTACAACAAAACGGCCTTAAATCACGTACCATCAACATAAAGAACGGAGTTCCCCAAGGATCCATACTCTCCCCCACCCTTTTCAACCTATACACAGCAGACCTTCCACAACCCCAAACAGCATCCACCCACATCACTACATACGCTGACGACATAACTATTGCCACCACTCACGAAGACCTCTCCACCGCAACAACACTCACACAAGACTACCTAACACAACTCCAAACTTGGCTAGTAGAAAACAGGATGACGGCATCACCAAACAAATCCTCCATATACCCTCATAACAACAGACAAACACTTATCCAACACCTACCCACAAGTCCTACTAAACAACACCCCCATACCCTTCAACAAATCCCCAAAGATTCTCGGCCTAACATTTGACACTCACCTCACTTTCTCCAAACACATTCAAAATACCACCACAGCCGCAACCAGAAAACTCAACATCCTCAAAACAGTGGCCAACACTGACATACACAACAACATACAAACCTCAATTGCAATCACAAACAATTATACGCCCCACATCAACTATGCCTCCCCCATCTGGCACCCCCTGCTCTCCGACCATAACTTAACGTCACTCCAAATAACCAAAATAAAGCCCTTCGCACCATTACCGGTGCACACCTACAACCCCTCAACAAACACTTCATAAACGAAACGAAGATACTACCTATAAGGAACCACTCGAAATGATTGGCACCCAATTTTACGCAAAAACACGTCTACCCACACACCCATGTCACAATACTCTCCTCCAACCTACCAATCAAAGACTAAA
>SEYY01021790.1:40000-47500 GCA_009176605.1 Armadillidium nasatum
ATTGAGATTCGAAAACTTTAACAAGAACGGAGGTTAAAGAATGTGACAGCAGTTGGAGGGTCGAGAGGGGTTCCCTTTCTTCGGCACAGGCTGAATGAGCGCACGTTTCCAGCAAGAAGGGAATGTTGAAGCAAAAAGACAGAGACGAAGTAGTTTACCAAATCAGTGTACAAGCCCAGAATCACAAGTTTTGAGAACCTCATGAGGGATACCATCAGGACCATATACCTTCTTAGTGTTAAGCTCTGAGAGAGCAGAAAATTGTAGGCATAAATGAGATGGAAGAAGTTAAAGGAGGAGGAGTAGCTCCGGAATAGTCTAAGGCTGAATTAGAGGCAAAAGTCTGAGCGAATAGTTCAGCTTTAGAAGAAGACAAAATGGCGTCGGAGGATATTAGAGGAGGGAAAGAGGAAGAAGCAAAATTAGAGTTACATTTTTTGCAAAATGCCAAGAAGGGCGTGAAGAAGAACCAAAGTGATTATTGCATTTCAACGAAGAAAAGAGTTTTTGGTGTTGCAGAGGATAGATTTTGCACGATTCCGGGATGAAGTATAAATTGAATGAGTTTCTGGAGTTTGAAGACGATGGTAATCCCTGAAGGCATCATCCCTATGGAGAAACATTCCAAAACATGTAAGCCAAAGTGATGAAAAAAATCTGGTATCGGTTATTTTTAACCGATACCAATACCCAAAAATATACCGATACTTCACTCCATCCCTAGTCATACACCATATTTATACTTTCTTATTTTTTTTTAAACATATTGAGTGATATCGATATTTCTTGCGATTGAGTAAAAATCAAATTAACTATAGTTTTTTTATTTGGTGTGTTTATGGTTGTTTGAAATTCTTGATAGGTTAGAAGCACTGCTTACGATAGCAGCTACTGATAGGTTTGGAGGGTTGCTTAACTAGTATCTACTAAAAGGTTAGGAAAGCTGGGTTAGGTATTGACAGGTCAGTAGCTATTGATCTATATCTAAGTTAGCACTGTTGATTGAGTTATGTTGTTTTGTTAGATATCGATAGCTTAGAAGCGTTGCTCTTGTTACCAATATTCAGTTAGGTTGGATTACAATGCGTTACATAAGCATTATGTATCAAGTCATACGATTTTGTAAAACTGAGGTGTTGAAAGCAAATGTGGTGTAAGAAATTATTTTTTACAAATCGGACTTTCAATTTTATCCGTTTTGAGCTGCAATAATGAAAGTCTAATTCAACTATTTCTCAAATGACAGCATATGTGTAACATACGCCAACTGAAAACTTTATGAAACTTCTTCAATCAAGTAGGATGATACCAGTAATACTCATAATTTCAAGTGGTTGGCAGGTGACAGCACGAAGCCAAAGCATCTGACAAAGAGACAACAGTAGTGTAAAGATGGCCGACTCCGCTTGCTGCTTGCACCAAAACAACTACCAGCATACAGTAATACCTTTCTTGAGCAGTGAAAGTGAAAAAAAAAGTGATATTCATCGAAGAATGCAACAGCAGTACATATCATAATTTTGGCATGGTGAATACAAATCTGATGTTAAACCAAACGACTATGTGGTTATTAGTATGATTTACATTTCAACAATAAATATATATATAATATAAAGTATCAATAATGAAATTGTAAAATGTATATTATTTTTTAAATAAGATATAGTATTGTAGTACTTTGGAGTATTAGTAACGATAAATAATAAGATATTAAAAAGAAATGTTTGGCAGCTAAGTAAATATATGGTAACTTCTTACCTATATCAATAAATGGACAGTGTAGCAATCATGAGACCTGTGAATTCTAGCTTAAAAATATTTAATAAAACATTTTTTTAAAGGTACGAGTATGCTTCTTTTTGTGCTTGAATAAGCCAGAAAAGTTTTAGTTTTTGCCAAGGTATCTTTTCATCTAATAAGATTAAAATAACACCTCGTGCTAGAAAGGGTTCCCAAGTTTTATTTGAAAGTAAAATTGGTGAACAGGGAGAAAAGCTGTGATACCCACATGCTTCTAACATTTGCAATTCCAATGATTTGGCAAAGAACAGACAGGTAATGTTATTACTTCTACTTTCACAATACTCCTAACACTGAAAAAGGTAAGTTGAAGAAGGAAAAATAATTTTGTAGTGTAAATATTCCTTTAGATTCATAACCATGAGGAATTTTTTTTCATTATATATATATATATATATATATATATATATATATATATATATATATATATATATATATATATATATATATATATATATATATATATATATATATAGTTCTCTTATAAACTTAATTCAAAACCTTACAAGATGGCTATTATAATTTCTTGTATCTTTTTCAATGCAAATAAAAAGGTTTACCAATTCTTTATATATATTACTTAAAAAATTTCTGTATTAACTGTCAAGTTATAGTTAGTTTAATGTCCAAGTCCGCAAGAGCAGATTAAGTCCTGAGTTCACAGATGTAAGTTTTAGACTCCATACATTACTAATATTTTATATATATATATATATATATATATATATATATATATATATATATTATATATATATATATATATATATATATATATATATATATATATATATATATATATATATATATAAACATAAAATATTAGTAATGTATGGAAGTCGTCATGAGTGAAGGTGCTTAAATCAGATGGGAAAAGAAAAGATAGAAGAATCAGATGGAAGAGAAGAGAGAAGAGAAGAGAGAGAAGAAAGAGAGGATAAGGGAAGAAAAGACAGCAGCTTTCACAATCTGTTCTGAAAATTGGAAAGACTGTTAAGAGAATGCTGAAGAAATGTAGTGAAAAGTAAATTATTTCTGAACTTTAAAATAATACCAAATTTATTTAAAAATATAAATTTTTAAAAATATTTTCAAAAACAAAATTAAATAAATTGCAATTAAATTATTTTTAAAATTTTCTGGAGGAACAACAAAACTTTCAGTTAGCATACTTTTGGCTTTAGTGGAAATTCAAAATTAGCATTAACAATATAAAATTTAAAAACACGAGTTTGGATTATGCAACAAGGTTGAATCATGAGGAATAATTTTTCGCATGGTTCTAGGGTTTGGGATTCCTTTTAACCATTTTTTTTTTTCTTCCCATATATATATATATATATATATATATATATATATATATATATATATATATATATATATATATATATATATATATATATATATATATATATATATATATATATATATATTAGTAAATTGCTTTTAAATACTAACCTCATAAGGATAGCTTTTGATTTATCACCAACACACACAATGGCAGTATTGGAGTTTCCTTCTGTCAACTCTGCCCTTATTTTTTTGCAAATTGATGAATGAATTGCTCCGCATAATCCTCTGTCAGAAGTCATTGCTACTATAAGTTTGTTAGGCTTCTCCTCTGCAGGTTGAACTTCAGCCTATTAAAATTTAAAACAAAAATTACTCTACATACTATCTAAGATATAAAGTATAATAATAAAAGAGGAAACTACACTATCAAATAAGTTTTCAGACCTTAAAATCAACATTATCTTTTTAAAAATTAAAGACAGTATAAAAGTTTTGAGTATGGAGAAGTTGTGTACCATTAATCTGTTGCTACTACTACTACTACTAATAATAATAAAATAATAAAGGGTTTCATTCATACATTCATAATCTGAAAGAAAGCAATTTAAAATTAGAATTACTATTAATTTTTGAAATTATGACATTTTGCTTTTAGAGTCAAAGTAGTTAAAAGATTTTGTATTTATTGGTAGAAAGAATGAATGTTTGTGTATTAACAGAAAGTAGAGAAGAAGGAGAAGAAGGAAAAAAAAATAAATGTGATAATGAAAACAAAGGTTTCTATGATTTTGCAGATATCAAATATATATATTTTTTTTTTTATCAAAACTGTTTGCTTTCAATTTATTAATTATTTAAAAATATAAGGTTAGGAATTTTGGTTACAATAAAGAAGACATGTAGAACATAAGTAAACTGGCAAATCATTCACCTCAACATAAAACAAAACTTTGTGAAAAAATATCAACACAATTTTTGTAAAAAGAAAAAAAAAAAAATACAAATATATGAGTAACCATAAACTCTCATTTCTATTTTTGTCAAATTCTTTTTATGTACAAGTTAAACTTCAGATATTTAAAATTAAAAAATGCAGAAATGATAATTATGCAAATAATAAACCTTTTCATAAAAAGATGTAGCTCCAGCTCCATAGGGTCTGGCAGGTCTTAATTCTCTTTCAGCCTTTGCATACTTTGCTGCAGACACCATTTTCATAGACTGAGTGATTTTCTGAATATTTTTCACAGACTTCAAACGAAGGGAAATGGCTTTGAGGGTGGCCATTCCCCTCATCTGCTGGTCTTGGGCTCTCCTAAAGATATTTTTTTAATTAAACTTGATAAAAAGATAATTAAATAAGTTTCTCCAAATTGCAACTACAAATATATATCCTAATAAATCAGAATTTTGCACTTCTTTAAATAATTAACCTGACTCATGGTGTCTTTTTCAGGTATGCACAATTTAAGCCTATACTACAAATCATCATTGATTGAGTTCTTATCATACCAGAGTATGATAAGATTCACCTTTTACTTCTGAGTAGTATAATAATAATAATAATAATAATAAAAAAAAAATCTTTCATTTTTAAAATTATACTAATTAAGATCTCTTTTCCAGTTGCAATTCAAATGTTTATTTTCTTTAACACTTATTTATTTATTCTGATAATCAAAGCATCTAATGTAGTCGCTGAAAATTTTTTAATTTTGATTGCATAGCATTCATGGAATAACTGATAAACAATAATTTCTCATAGGGAAAATCTATTTTACAACTCAAAAAAATATATTTTTTGAGAATGACTTACATAAGGAACTTTATACTTGATCCTCTAGAAGTTATTTTTTTTAACTACTATTAGCAATAAACTAATAAAATTGATTTACAAATCCAAACCCGCAGAAGCAATATGCACCTTTTGTAATAACCAGTACATATACCTGGGTATAAAATTGCAATCAAATAAATCCTATCAGTAATAAAAAGAAATTCTAATTGTACAAAATATATATATATATATATATATATATATATATATATATATATATATATATATATATATATATATATATATATATATATATATATATATATATATATATATATATATATATATATTAGTTAAAGATTATCTAAAAGAATTAAGAGCAAATTTTCAATTGAATTTTTTTTGAGTTTAAGAAATTTTAAAGTCACAAATTTTACTTCTTAAGCAAAAGATTCATAATCATTAACTGAAGTGCTAATTACCCTTTTTATTCCTTTTTAAAATTTTAGAGAATAAGTAATTTAATAATTTGCCAAATCAATATATTTGAAAAATTTAAGATTCTGAAATTATGGTGCAAAAATAAACACTAACATTTCAATAGCATATTAGATGCTCAAAAATGGCTGGAGCAAAAATATTAGAGGCCAAACTTATGGCTGAAATTACATTTGATTTGAGGCATGAGAAAATTACAGGGTGTATTCTCTACAGCGTTGGAGATTTTTTGATTTCTTCTATATATGAAACAAATTAAAAAATCATGAATTTTAATTCTATTGATTTTTTTAGTTACAAGTAAAGACCAACTGGGGCTAGGGCTCTGGCTGGGGTTGCCTTAAAGTTGTAAATAGGTCAAAAGCACTGAAATTATAGGTTAAGAAAATTACATATAAATTTGAGGTTCATTTAATTATAAGGAAGGAGTAAAATAGCCAACATTCACTTAAATTAATGATTATATGCATTTGCTCCAAAAAAAAAAAATTCAGAAAATTACAGATTGTGTATAATGAAAGTTTTAAAAAAGTACAAAAAATTTTTAATATTTTTTTTTCTGATTCACAATAGTGATTCAACAGGTTTACCTAGGTAAGACCATAAGGTAAAGTTTGAAAAAAGGTAAGATATAAAATTATCAATATAACCTGTATTTATACATATAGTTATTTTGTTATGTATCAAACTAGTATCATTTAACTACATTATTTCAAAATAATTATGTTTATACTTTCACTCAATATGGCTAAAAGATCAGCTTCAGCAGTATGGGAGAACTTTACAATGTTTTAGGATAGGCTAGAAATAGGTAAATGTAACATCTGCAGTCAGGAAATTAGAAGAGGATCTCTGGATGCCACAAGAAAATTTTTTTAACCAAACCTTTATGGGGGGTATCTAAAATCAAAACACAAAGATGAATATTCACTAGCAGAAAAGGAGCAGTCAAAAGAAAAAGAAAATATTGAAAAAAAAATAAAAAATCTTAATTTTCTTATATTTTATTTATAAATTTTTTATGAGCAAAAATTTTCAGGGTATATGCATTTTTCCTGAAGTTCTAAGTTGATTTTGAGTATTTTTCTGAGTCAATAACGGTTTAACAGTTATTTGAACCCAAAGTTGAAAAAAAATAAATAGCAGGGTCATGGTCCACATGTGCTTAAAATTTAACTGAATAATCTTAGCCCCAATTTCTTGCATTAATGGAGACAGATTTTTGATATCACGTCTAGAAAAAAACATAAGCTCTTGAAATTTTGCAAAAACCATACCCTTCTGGAGAAAATTTAAAAAAAAAAGACTACCTACTAATTTTTCTATTTTTGGATTGTTTAGAAGAGTGACAGGGCTACAATTTTTATTTAGTGCATTATTAAATGCTATTTGCTTGAAGCGAGATATAGCCTCTCAAACTTTGGGAATTTCTGAAATTTGGATAAAAATGGACTTTTGAGGGGCTATATCTCAAAACCAACGAATTGCATCAAATAAAGTATAGAGAGGAATTTGTAGCCCCATTCCTCCCCTATACACCTACCAAAAATAAATTAAAATTTTTTTTTTCAAAAACAGTTGGTTAATTTTGGGCTTATAACATTTTTCCTATAACTCTAGGAACGAAAGTCTGTTAGAAGCTTTTGTAGCCCATAGAATTCTGAATATACAGTCCAAATTTTAGGTCATTCCAAAAAATGGTTTGATCCCTATTCGTTTGAAAATGGGTCAAATTTCAAAAAAAAAAAAACTTTTTAATCATTATAGACTCAGAAAAATGCTAGAAATGAACTTTTCACAAGGGAAAAAAGCTATATACACTGAAAATTTAAAAAAAAATTTAAAATTAGATTATCCCTTTGAGTATATTTTGCCATTTTAAACCCCAGTTTTCCCTGATTTTTAGACCAGGGCCCCAGTCAGTCTATTTATATTATATATGTATGTATGTATATGCATATGTGTGGGGGTATGAAACCTGAATAATAGATGCTCAAATAAGAAAAAGATTAAAGGTATTTGAGATAAAGGGATTGAAGGTGATATGTAATTTAAGAAGGGTAGATAAGATTTATTTATTTTTTTTTATTTAGCTAAAGTCTATTTGCTAGCCATTATCATACATTTACCCTTTA
>SEYY01021790.1:55000-58855 GCA_009176605.1 Armadillidium nasatum
CATTATCATTATTATTACTGAAATTTAATATTAAATTTGGCACATCTCAACCTTCTAAACATTTCTAACAAACTGAATTGCTCTCAACACGCCAAGACACGAGAGATCTCCGCAACCTATAACAAGCGGACTCTCGTTAGGCTCCTCCCTCCTGAGAGATCTCTGCTTCTTACAAGTAACAGATCTGAAACAGACCTCTGTCTGTTTCTGTGCTGTCTGTATTCTGTTTAACATGTCTGTTCGTTCGCTCTTACAACCAAATTTATCCTTGAAATAAAAAGAAGTTCATTGTATTCAAAATGCTGACATAGTCAGACATTGTGTCACCATACCAAAAGAATGTTTAAACTTTTTATTTCTTTCTTAGAACAAGTTATTTGTTATATAATTCTCCCACCCAATCTAAGAATTATCCCACCCAATAATAAAATAAACAAACACATGAAATAATGGACAAAGGTACACTAACCTGACATCATCAAGTCTGACGAGACATCAACTTCTCCATTCCAAGGTGTGCACGTGAGGAACGTGGAAAAATTTTGTTAATTGCATAGTTTGACATTGTTAGTAAACTAATCAATTAATATTCTTCCGGTACATGTACCATAGGAAGAGGAATATTAGAAGGAGTGTCGTATAACTCGATAGATGATGAATCAAAAGTGATAGATGGAGGTGTTTGTCGCGGTAAGAAACGTAGTATTCTGGGTCGAGTAGGAAGAGTGGTTCTAGTAAGGGGTACTGGTACTGGAGGTGAATGAAGAGAAGGAATGAGTGCAGTAGAGGTAAGGTTTGGATTGGAAGGTGAAGGTATTATAGTAGGAGTTGTAAAAGGTGAAGGAATATTAATAGGATTAGATTGATTATGAAATTTGGATAAACGTTTAATTTTAATATGAAAAATTAAAATAACAATAATAAGAATAAGTAAACCTATTAATATAGAAGCAGAATTTGCATAAGGGAAGATGCGAGTAGTTAAGAAATGAGAATGTTGAAGAGTATTATTTAAATTATCCAATTGAGTATCCCAATGAATAATTGGAAGATTAGTTAATTTAAGGATTTTAACATGCTCAAAAGAATGGTTTAAATAGGAATAGATAATTGGGATTTCAGGAGTATTAAGTAAAAAGGAAACATTTCTAGAGATGTGAGAAGGGTTCTCGAATTTATATTGAGAGGAAGTCAATGTACAACCAAGCTTTAAAGCATAGATTGAAGAAATTCGAATATCCTTCACTACATGTCCCTTGTAACAACTTAATTGTCCATCTAGAGGTTTAGTTATAGAGATAAGCAAAGTAGATTGAGCAGACGCAGTGACTGGCTCATTAGAAAGATAAGGTTCATGGTTGCAATGAATAGGAGTAGGATTATTGTGATCTAGATATGAATTATTTGTATACAAAAATAATTCACAAGAAGGTGAAGAAAAAGAATTTATAGATTGTAGCATAGGACATACAGTTAAGTTATGTACATGCAAACAATAAGAGAATTGTATGGTAGAAAGATATGTATACTTCATAAGTGCTTTACTAACAAAGAATACATTATATGTAGGACGTAAGATAATACGAGAAGATAAAGAATTAGTAGAATTCAAAGTAGAAGGAGTAGGAAAAGGAATAAGATGATATACATTAAAGACATCATTTTTCATGAAAGGAATGATAGTTATGATGTGATATGAAGAAGAATCTGGAATAGTCCAGGAAGCAGAAAGAAAATTGTAGAAATTTTCAATTGAAAAGGGAAGAAGTGGAGATAATTTAGTAACTTTTATGTTTTCAGAAATATAAGGTAATAGCGAATCGAAAGTATAAAGGTTATAGGAAGTAGTTTTCCTATGTGATAGTTGATAAGCATCTAAAAGTATAGATTTTATATTGTTTATATTAACAACATAATTGTTAACAGAAACAAAGTATGAATTTAATAAAGTTAATACAATTTAGAAAAGAAAAAGCTAATTGTAAATGTTGGGTAGAATTTTGTAATTCGGAAACAGATCTAGAAAGTTTGTTCAAGGAATCTGTGTTATCCTTTAGTTGATTTCGAAAATTTATAAAAAGAGAATCAACATTATTAGAATGTTCAGATAAGACTTCAACTTGATGTTGTAAAGTTTTGACGTCACTGTCTATGGCAGTTCCGAATAAAACCTTTAGAAACTGTCCACCAACATCAATGAGACCTCTGCGGGATTTGGAATGATGTGCAGATTTAATCCAGGGATCATTCATAAGATCTCGCAAAGTATTTGACAGATGAGTGAATTGTTGTTCTAAAATATCTATATGATATACGTAGAAATTACTATTGTAAGTCCAGTGATCATCACTAGATACTTTATTATCAACAACGGAAGAGTGAAATAATGAAGAGTGATATAAGGGAGTAATATAAGAAGGATTTAAGATAGGCAAATTTTTCGAAGAAAAGGAGTTTGTAGGGGAAGATTCAAAGGAATGAAGTTTCATTCTTACAAAAGGAATGAAAGAAGATTTAATTGAATTTACATCAGCATAAGAATGGGAGATTTTATCAAAAATATCCTTAGTGCAACGTAAATCAACACGAAGGTCTAAATAACCAGAAATGAAATAGGCAGTATGAGCATAAGTTCATTACTAAGCCAGGAGAAATGATAATAGAAGATGAGGAATTTGATGAAAAAGACATTGAATGGCAGGTTATTAAGAACGGAAGAAACAAAAACATGCAAAGCATTTTATAGTAAAAGAAAAACATTTTTATCTGTAAGGAAAATAAAATAATATAAAATTAAAATTTTAAAACATTTAAAGCAAGATTATATTTGTTGCATAACATTTAGTTATTGCATGCAAAAAAAAATATATATATTTTTTTTTTTTTTTTCAAAATTTTTCTATTTTTATTTTATTTTATTTTATAATTATTATCTTATATTTTTAACAAAATATAAGAAAATTAAATAAGAAAATATCAATTATCTGCTTAGATATAAATAACAAAGTTAATTATACAAACAAACAATTGATAATGTTTTGTTTTATAAAACTCTAAAATATCTAATCTAATGATTATACACAAGGTAGGAATATGTACAAAAATTTTTATATCACTATTTATTTTTTTCGAAATTTGGGAATGGCACCAGTTTTCTCGTCTGGTATAATATTATCACGAGAAGATATTGGTGTAGAAGTTTGGATATTATTTCTATTTTGTTTAGGAGGTAATTCAGGTATTGAGGTATATGAATCGTTTATCTTTATATAATTCATATGAAAAAGTTGGAATATTTTTATTTATTTTTCGTTTAGGAGGTACAATTGGTGGATTATTAATATTTTGTTTTGGAGGTAAGTTAGGATAATTTAAGATTTGAGATGGAGTAATACTATCTCTTAATTTCGGTGGTAATTGAGGAGAAGGTAGAAAAGATATAGTAGAAGGGTCTACTGTATAAGATTTTGGAATATCAGGGTTTTGTTTTGATAATGCCTGATTTTGTTGTCTGGTTCTACTTCGAGTTTGCATAGGGGTATTGTCACGAGGACCTTTATAAAATTGATAAGGTTTATACGATGGATCTATATTTCGATCATCTCGTAATGGTGGTTCTGGTTCTAGTTGAGAATTGGAAGAGTCTGATAGAGATTTATCAGTTTGTTCAAAAGGTAAAGGTGGAGTAGATGATTTATCAGATAAAGGTGGTGAATTCAATAGAAGAATACTTCGAGGAGTAGTATGCTGAGAAGAATAATAAGGTGAATAAGGTGAGTATGAAGAAGGTGTGGAAATATCTGAAATATTTCGCCTAGGTAACGGTTTTGGAGTTTGAGGTTTCGGAGTTGATTG
>SEYY01021791.1:2500-5000 GCA_009176605.1 Armadillidium nasatum
TAATACAGACACATATGCCTAAAAAATACTAATCATATTGCTGTTACGCTAACTGGAAAGCTTATACTTTATGAATCTTGTACTGGTTTTTTTTTGTATAATTTGAAAATAAATTTTTGTATTCGTTGCAAATGTGTAAGGAAAAAGATATTTAAAACTCTGGTGCTTCCATTTACTATAAAATTAATATTTTGGAACAGAAAAACTCGCACTCTCTCTCTCTCTCTCTCTCTCTCTCTCTCTCTCTCTCTCTCTCTCTCTCTCTCTCTCTCTCTCTATATATTATATCTATATATATATATATATATATATATATATATATTATATATATATATATATATATATATATATATATATATATATATATATATATATATATATATAAATTAATAACGATAGAGACATGTAACGGAAAACAATTTATATTTAATAACAGTTTCGATAGCCAGAATTCAAAGGGTGACTAAAGGCTGAGTGTATTGTAATTGAGAATCTGCATTCTGATTTGAATTTAAATAGTCTTTCTCTCGCGACTCGTTATTGCATAATTCTCATATCAGTCGATATTAATATTTTTTATTTTAATGGAATATTAAGGTTCTTGATATTTAACGATACTTTGTTTACTTTTGTTGTGAGAAAAATGTTGGTGGGTGAATGTTTAGGCCTATGGTTCGACTCCTTGAGAATAATTTTTTTTCACGAAATTTTCTAGCTAAATAAGTGGCCAAACTAAACCCGTGAGGGGTAAACTTTGAATAATGAAAAAAATTTTCTTCTTCTTCTTCTTCTTTTCTTCTTCTTCTTCTTCTTCTTCTTTTTCTTCTTTCTTCTTCTTCTTCTATTCTCTTATTCTTATTCTTATCCTTATCTTTTTTCCTATTATTATTATTATTATTATTATTATTATTATTATTATTATTATTATTATTATTATTATTATTATTATTATTATTATTATTATTATTATTATTATTATTATTATAACATTTGCTTTTTCTAATCTCATTTAAAATAAGTTACTATTATTTTCGTTATTGCTAATGTGATGAATGGGTAGCAATGTAATATATAATTGGTGTACTTCTTATTCTTGAGTTATTTTTAGGCGATTATTATTGCATTATTACAATGATATTCTAGAATACACATATATAATATGAAAATTATTTAATGGTTCTATTTTATCTTAAGGGTTACTTCTGTTCATCCAATTAAGTGAATATATGCCCTATAAAGAAGCTGGTTGGAGATCCATTTTTTACTTAATAATAAGGAAAATAATTACTATCCACATTTTTTACATTGAACATTATTAGTGTTTTTATTGTTATAGGATTGTCTTTATTATTATTATTATTTTTATTATTATTATTATTATTATTATTATTATTATTATTATTATTATTATTATTATTATTATTATTATTATTATTATTATTATTATACTATCATTATTTTTATTATTATTACATCATTTTATTATTATTACTATTATAATTATTGTTATTATTATTATTATAATTATTAGAAATGGTAGAAGTAGTAATAGTAGTAGTAACATCAATAATGATAATAGAAGAATTATTGTTTTTATTATTATTATTGTTATTTTTGATGTTTTCTTTTCATATTTGACATTATATTATTATTATTATTATTATTATTATTATTATTATTATTATTATTATTATTATTATTATTATTATTATTATTATTATTATTATTATTATTATTATTATTATTATTATTATTATTTATTATTATTATTATTATTATTATTATTATTATTATTATTATTATTATTATTATTATTATTATTATTATTATTATTATTATTATTCGTGTTATTAATACTATCATTATTATTATATTTTTTTTTACTGCATAAGTATCTTTCAATTATTTTCATTAAATGAACTAAATTTGATGTATTTTTAAACTTGAAGCAATTGTTTTCTCTCGTTTCTTTTCAGGAAAAGAAGGTAGACGGAATGTTTTGATAACTTTAAATAGAACGAATATTACAGTATCCACATATTAAATATTATCATTGTTAACATTATCGTTATTATTATTATTATTATTATTATTATTATTATTATTATTATTATTATTATTATTATAATTTTTATTAGTATTAATATGACAATCATAATAATATATTAATATGAAAATAATAATAATCATCATTACCGTAGACCGATACCTGTTAAGCGCTACTCCTCCAGAATCTAAGGACCTGTGCGATGAGTAGCATTGGTCACTTGAACAGCTTCTGTTTTACGTAGCCGGCTTGCTGGGCCTGTCGCAACAACTTCCCATTGTTTCCTAAGGCAGGAATCTGTAAGAAGAAATTTAAAACAGATGAGGGCTTTCTACGCCCCTGTCGGCTGCTAAAAAGAGGCTCTCTTCTAGGGGTAAAGATCTGGATGTGCGCAATGAAACTCAACCTCTTCAGTGTAGCTTTTAAGGCGTAGGGCTAACTAAATCTTGTGGT
>SEYY01021791.1:12500-17500 GCA_009176605.1 Armadillidium nasatum
TATTATATTATTAAGTAAATTATTTTCTCTTAAATATTTCATAAAGCACTGTAATATTTTAATAAATAAATTCCTAAAGCAGAACAATAATAAGACATTAAATTTTTTCTTTCATAAAATATATAATTATTTTTGGATTTTGAGATTTATAAGGATTTATGGTGGTAATTAAGACCTTCTGAGTACAGACACACACAAGTTATATATATATATATATATATATATATATATATATATATATATATATATATATATATATTTATATATATATATATATATATATATATATATATATATATATATATATATATATATATATATATCCCCAGAGGTTCTTTTTGGGGTGCATCCAAACAAAGTTTTTTCATCCCTTACCCACCTTGAATTGAAATTTAATGGGTTAGCTCCGCCAATACTTTGCCACTGGTATGCCCTGATGCACGGTCTTCCTTTTTCATTAATTTCTGCAGTATCTTGTCAAATTAAACTTTGTCGAACACCATCTCTCTTCTTCTAGACCTTGTCTTTTGTTCTTAACTGAACCTCAGATGTTTGAGTTTTTATTCTTTAATAAAAAGTTCCCATCTCACGGGCATTGTCATATTCGAGAAGAAGAACTTTTTTATTAGCATATACCTAGGATCCATAAGTGTGATTGAACCTGCGCTATCAGACATCTGAGTCAATGACTCTACCGTTTGTACCCTACTGACGGGAAACCCTACTGTTACTTATTTCTATTATTTTTACTATTACTCTCTCTATACTTAATTTAATTTTGAGTCAAAGGAGAATGTTAAACAAAATCTACTCTACTATGTTGTCTTTTACCGTGTGTCCAATTTGATTTCTACTTAAGCTGAACTCCTAGCTTAAACTCTTATCTTCAATTCCACCTTAGATTATTCTAGAGCCATATCTCCTCCCCAACCTTATTCGACTCATTTATAACTTCTACTGTAATTAATTTCTTCTTAAAACTTTATTTCTGCTATCTTTGATATCAACACTAAATAATCGTACTGTACTGATGGTATTCCTTCTGCACTTATGAGCTTGTCTCCACCCTTGGTAAACTATTTCATTACAGCCTTTCTACTTCTACTTTTCCTTCTTGCTGGAAACTTGCACTCATTCAGACAGTGCCATCTCTCTAAGTATCCTTCTATTTCTTTAACCTCAGTTTTATTAATAGTTTTCGAATCTCTCCTTACAGGAGATTGAGAAACATTTCAGTACTTTTAACCTTAACTAAGATCGCCAGAATGGTTTTTATTACAAACTCTCTACTGGTGACCTTTCTCTTCACTTTGACTATTGGTCCTCTGCTCCTCGGCATTTAGACAAAATTTTCACTGTTTTCACTGTTTGAATAGAGTCTGTCACTAAACTTCACTTTTTCGGTGTCTATCTCTTGTTTTGTGACATTCACTCTGATTCTGTTTTTGTAATTCTATTGCAGCTGTTGCAGACTTTAAAGCTATAAGTAATGGTTTCACAAAGAAATCTTTCCTATCCTCAACTCTTTTTCTGCATTTCGCTAATGATTTTTCAATCATTTTATCACCTATCCAATTTTGTGTCAACAACTCGACCTTTCATTACTTCATCTAATTTATTAATTGACGCTAGAATTATTGTCCTGGAGTAGTTAACCTCTGATTTTTCACGTATTTGAAATTTGGTCAGAAAAATATTTATATAATATATATATATATATATATATATATATATATATATATATATATATATATATATATATATATATATATATATATATATATATATATTATATATATATATATATATATATATATATATATATATATATATATATATATATATATATATATATATATATATATATATATATATATATATATAATATATTATATATATATATATATATATATATATATATATATATATATATATATATATATATATATATATATATATATATATATATATATATATATATATATATATATATATATATATATATATATATATATATATATATATATATATATATATATATATATATACAGAGAATCAATATTTAATCCAATTTGAAGAAATTTCAGCAGTGAGAGTTACTTTTGTGACGAATATTTTCTTCCAAATTTTCTTCAATGGACGAAATTTTGTACTTCAAATTTTGAAATATTTTTAAATAAAAGTTTTTTTTTTTTTTTTTTTTTTTTTTTTTTTTTTTTTTTTTTTTTTTTTTTAGTTCAGGGAATTGAAAAAAATATATTCACGTTTGCCGAAGAGCAAAACAATCTTGGAATGTGAAAATAAAATCATCAATTATTTTAAACTTTTTAAAAATATATAAAAATTAGAAAATTTCGTCAATTGAAAAAAATTTGGAAGAAAATGTTCGTCAAAAAAAAAAGTGAAATCTCATTATTATCTTATATATATATAATATATATATATATATATATATATATATATATATATATATATATATATATATATATATATATATATATATATATATATATATATATATATATATATATATACGCCACCGCTCACAGGCAAAGCCCTGCTTGAGGAGAGAATGTTAAAACACTAATAAAGTGTCACGAATAAAATTTCATGAAACCCCCACCTTGTCTTCAATACCTCAAAAACTCAGTTCATCAATCTTTCTATCTTCATAATCTTCCAAACAATTATGACTTCTTCGAAAATTTAAACACAAACCTTCATCTGTCTTTAACATTCTTTGTATTTCTTTTTCTCTTTACCTTTTTTGAAAACATCACAATTGCTTGCCCTTTAAATAGATGTTGTTCGCTCCTGTATAGAGTACACCTCAGGTATTTGGGGTAGTTCTATTCACAGAAAATTTGGAGTCTAGGACCTTTCGTCATATCAACCGTTTTGCTCTCACTCTCTCCAGTCTCTTTCTGCTGGCTAAACTGATTTTTCACTCTTTATACTATAACTATTATAATGGACACTGCTTTCCTGAACTTTTTAGCCTTCTACCTCATCTTTTGAGAAGGGCTCGTGCGACACCTCTTCCTACACAAATCTCATTGTTTTTCAGTTCAACTCTGATTCCTCTTCTTTGCTCAATCTCACATGTACTCTGCTAGTGAAATATTGAATTCCATTTATATATTTTTACAACTTCATTTTAATTGCATTTTATAAAACGACGTGTACCGAAGCATGTCGGCATGTAATGTAATTTGACTATTAATTCGGTGTTTTTCCAACTCTGACGAAAATTAGTATGCATCTTGCTTTAGCTCATTAGAATATATATATATATATATATATATATATATATATATATATATATATATATATATATATATATATATATATATATATATATATATATATATATATATATATATATATATATATATATATATATATATATATATATATATATATATATATATATATATATATATATATATATATATATATATATATATATATATATATATATTATATATATATATATATATATATATATATATATATATATATATATATATATATATATATATATATATATATATATATATATATATATATATATATATATATATATATATATATATATATATATATATATATATGGGAGAAATAGTCTTAATGGGAAAAAAATTATCTTTTTTTGGTTTCGTCTAAATTAGAAATTATAAAATAGTGATAAACGATATAATTAATTAATGAAATTTTTATAATAATCATAAAAAAAAATATTTTCTCAATAAGTTTCTTTAAGTTTTAATTCATTCATTTTGTAATATATGTGATCCAAAAAATCAATACGTAACATTCTCTAATATATTTGACCTAAAAATCTTTAAGTAACGTTTCTTAGAGAAGGAAATAACAAAGATATATTGGAAATTTATAAGTATTTTCCAACCAACATTTAAGATTAATCCTTTCGGAAAGGCTCCAATAACTCACGCTGTTACAGAAACAAAGGTTCAAAGGGCAATGAATGGCAATACATTATTTTATTGGAAGCATATTCAGTGTCCAACTGGGACTTGAAAATGGAAAATATTTGCAGCCTCACGTCGTTCAATTCATTTGGATTCTTTGATGGAGAAGAAGTAGAAGAATGAAAAGTTGAAAATAATAATTGAGGTAACGTAAAAAGAGGATTTATTGGCTAAGAAGAAGAAGAAGAAGAAGAAGAAGAAGAAGAAGAAGAAGAAGAAGAAGAAGAAGAAGAAGAAGAAGAAGAAGAAGAAGAAAGAAGAAAGAAGAAGAAGAAGAAGAAGAAAGAAGAAGAAGAAGAAGAAGAAGAAGAAGAAGAAGAAGAAGAAGAAGAAGAAGAAGAAGAAGAAGAAGAAGAAGAAGAAGAAGAAAGAGAAAAAGAAGAAGAAGATGAAGAAGAAGAAAAAAAAGAAGAAGAAGAAGAAAAAGAAATAATTAAAGCTAACAATAAGAAAATTGATAAGTAGATGGTGAATGAATTCTCTGACGATGCTAATAATAAATAATTGTTTTGATATTAAAATTACTACTAGTACTACTATTACTTTTACTACTACTATTAATAATAATAATAATAATAATGATAATAATAATAATAATAATAATAATAATAATAATAATAATAATAATAATAATAATAATAATAATAATAATAATAATAATAATAATAATAATAGAAATCAGAACTATGGTTAATTAACGATAAATTAAAAACTATCAAAAAAAAAAAAAAAAAAAAATATATATATATATATATATATATATATATATATATATATATATATATATATATATATATATATATATATATATATATATATATATATATATATATATATATATATATATATATATATATATATATATATATATATATATATATATATATATATATATATATATATATATATATATATATATATATATATATATATATATATATAATACAAGGACAGCCCTTTTTAAGGTGGGGTATAATTAAAAGATGAAAAGAAAACCACCAAATCCAA
>SEYY01021792.1:0-2500 GCA_009176605.1 Armadillidium nasatum
TCCAAACACATCTTTAAATTTGATCATGGTAAGCATTCATAGGGGGATTTTTCTCTAAAGTTGAACATAGTTAGGGTTCAACTACGGATTTCTTTTTAAAGTTTACCATTGTTTGAGTACATTCACCGATTTTTCTATATTTGACCAATATATATATATACACTTGCAGATTTGTTTTTAAAGTTATCCATTATTCACATTCTTCTACGGATTCGTTATTAAAATAATAAATTCTCATTTATTTATAATTAAATTTAATTATAATCAAAGACTTCAAACACAAAACAACAAAATAATACCGATTATTATTCTAATATTATATAATTTTTTAAGTGACCTTATCAAGGATACGACAAACATAAAAATTTAGACTAGTGACCACAATCAATTTTGTTTAATGAAGAAACTTAAAAATCATGCGAATTAAGTTATATATTTATATATATTATATATATATATAATATATAATAATATATATATATTTTTTTTTTTTTTTTTTTTTTTTTTTTTTTTTTTTTTTTTTTTTATTTATATATATAATAATATTAATATTATAATATAAATATATAATATATATATAATTTAATTTATATTATTATATATTAATATATATATTTATTTATATATATATATATATTTATATTATATATATTTTTTTTTATATATATAATATATATATAAATATATATATATTATATATAAATATTATATATATATATATATATATATATTATATATATATATATATATATATATATATAATATATATATATATTTGTGTGTCTGTGTGTGTAATACATATAATGATAAGAATTACTTTAAGGAAAGGTATAAAGTTAGCTTCATTTCCAAGACAATGAGAGATACATGAAAGAGCTTCTCCAACTGCTTAAGATCATTTTTACAGAGAAATGGAAGACAAGTTCACAAAGTGTATCTTGAGAATAAAAGGAAAGCCATCGGTGGCGATGAACACTGATATCACGGAAAGTGATCAAATCAGAAAACAGAGATGATGAGAAAATGTGTTCTATTCTTAAGTTTAGAGAGTTAAAGTATTTTGGCTTATCTTTGGAATTCGGTGATATAAAAAGACAAAACAGATGAATTTAATTCTAGATTAATCCTAGATTGGCAAGAGAACCTTATTACATATAGTAGAGAATTCAAAAAGACACCAGATTTGAAACACGATCAGGCAGCATCGTTGTCTCACATACAGTATGTTCAAAAGTCTCTTTTCTGAACGTAGATGAAAGAGAAAGAAAGAGGGTGTATGGTAGGGTTTGTTGTAGGATGAAAAGATGAGATCTTAAAAGAAGAGTGGTATAAGTAGTGGAGTGACAAATATAAATGTTGCGAAAACTAATAAAGAAAGAAGATCGTACATGAGGACAAGCCAGCAATTTCTTGACGACACCAACTCTACCATCGAAGACCATCAACTTCAAAGTACTAATGGGGAGGTAGGGTGGATAAGAGACTATATTTGGAAGCTATCCTTTTGGGTTTGTCTGAGATTGTTCTAATATCCTTAATTTAACTTTTTTTTTTAAAGGAGGAAGTGCCATGAGTTAGTGTTTGCAATGTGTAAACAAAGAGGTGAAAACTCCTTTAAATATGAGTAGAAAGGTGATAAGATGTGAATAAATAGTGTTCAATAAGATGAAAACTCCTAATCCAATGGGAATATCTCTTTCGTACGTAAACATATATACTATAATATTATATATATATATATATTATATATATATATATATATATATATATATATATATATATTAATATTATATATATTATATATATACTATATATATATATATATATTATATATATATATAATTATATTATATATAAATATTTATATTATATATATAATATTAATATATATATTATAATTATATTATATATTATATATAAATATATAATTGTTTTTAAAATCTTTAAAATTCGTCTGGTTAGAGACAATAACCTGTTATATATAATAGTATTAATTTATGTTAAAAAAAATAATTAACATATGGAATAATAACTATAAAAAGAATAAAAATAGAAATAATACTACTACTCACTACAACTATTACGGCTAATTTATAATATAATAATAATAATTAATAATAATATAATAATAATATTAATATTATTTTAAATAAAGTTATATAATAAAACATAAAATAATAATAATTAATAATAATAATTAATAATAATAATAATAATAATAATAATAATAATAATAATATAATAAATAATTAATAATCAAATAATATAATAACAATTAAAAATAATAATAATTTGCTGTATAATAAATAATGATTAACTTTCATTCTTATTATTATTATTTCATGATTAATATTTTTAGTATTATAAATTTATTATTATTATTATGTATTATATTATTATTATTATATTATTATTTATTTTATTAATTATTATTATTATAAATTAATAATATATGCTTTTTTTTTTTAATTATTATTAAAAATTGTAATAGTAATAATAA
>SEYY01021792.1:17500-20000 GCA_009176605.1 Armadillidium nasatum
ACTTCCTTTTATTTAGTAATATCGATATCTTGTAGTATCGAATATCACTAAAGAGACTCTCTGTGTATTTTATTAACAACGTGAGAAAACCTAATCAACTGTTCTTGACCTTATGTTTTGCGTACTGATGATTGTATAGTTATTTACGTATATTATTTCAACCCTCATGATGGGATTTAAAAAAAAAAAGAGAAAAATATAAAAAATATATATATATATATATATATATATATTATATATATATATATATATATATATTATATATATATATATATATATATATATATATATATATATATATATATATATATATATATATATATATATATATATATATATATATATATATATATATATATATTATATATATATATATATATATATATATATATATTATATATATATATATATATATATATATATATATATATATATATATATATATATTATATATATATATATATATATATATATATATATATATATATATATACATATACTGTATATATATATATATATATATAAATATTAATATATATATATCGCTTGTCAGTACTGTATATTGATGGTTAAAAAATTTCAGTCAGTCGGAATTTTTCATTCAATTTTGTTAAACTAAATAGATTCATTTTTACAGATCTGGTGAAGTATATTTAGTTGAAGAATGTTGATCACTTTCAGCAACACTAGACGAAAATGAATCTAATTAAACAATAATGAGTGAATAATTCAAACTGACTGAAATTTTCTAGCTTGAAGAATGTCGGTCAATTTCAGCACCACTGGAAGAATGATTGAAGTGTCTGTTCACTGCAGTGTAACAAAATATCCTAAGAAACTGTTGGTAGTATGCTATGCATTATGTATGTATTTCAACATATAGGTTTATTTTCATGCATACATGAAAATGAACCTGCATGTTGAAACATATGCATAATGCATAACATACATACTTCATATATTGAAAAAGAGACTGACTGGAGATATACAGACGTCTATATGCGTGTAATATGTTGTTATATGTGAATGCAAGTATGTATGAAAGTATGTATGTATATATGTATATATGTATACCCCACACACACCAATACCACAAGATAATATCAACAATTCTTTAACATTTCCCATGAGATATTATTAAATATTGCATGATATTTATTTGCATAATATTCTTAATTTATTATTGTTTTATAATTAAAATTTAATTAAATATTCTTCTAAACAAATATTGGATTTTAATCCTTAGATAAAAAGTTATGTATTTTGAGTACTTTAATAAATTCTGCATTCGAATTTATTATATTTTGACCTATAACATTTTAATTATATATATATATATATATATATATATTATATATATATATATATATATTATAATATATATATATATATATATATATATATATATATATATATATATATATATTAATATATATATATATATATTATATATATATATATATAATATATATATATATATATATATATATATATATATATATATATATATATATATATATATGTATATATATATATATATATCTCTGGTGGGCAAAAGCCAGAAGCCTACCAATTCCACCAAAATTAGGGTAATATTGGAAATCTGGTCGTTAATGGCCGACATGTACCGATACAGGGCGTTTAAAAGTGTATAAGTCAAAGGAAGTTTGGAAAACAGATAAAGGGAGTGTGTTTCAGACTTTACTAGTAGAGTACATGAAAGGTTGAGCATAGCTGTTAAGTTTGTGGTCGGAGAGTTGGACAGCAAAAGTATGAGACTGTGTAGAAGTCGTGTCGCACGAACTCTTCTCAATGGAAGAGGTATTCGAGTGAGAGTTGAGAAGAGTAATGTCAGTTGTAATAGCGATAGTATAGAGAGAATAACTCAACATCTTGACGAGCAGAAAAATATTGGAGTTAGCAAGAACAAAAGAGCTTTTAATACGAAAAGCCCTAGACTCAACTTTTTCAAGAAGATCTGTATATGTGAAACCACCCAAGGTGTGTGAGAAGTACTTCTTACAGGGGCGAACACCATCCCTATTAAGAGAAAGCAACGGGGGTGGCATAAAAAAATTCTCGAAGGCGTCTCAGAACACCTACCTTTTAAGAAGCTTGTTTAGAAAGAGAAGTATGTAATTCTTTCAAGAAAGATCAAGAGAAAAGGAACCGAGAATATAGAGGACAAATGAATGTTTGAGTCAAATGCTTTTGAAAAAGATGTCATAGTTATGTGGAAGGTTGTATCTAGTAGAAAGGTGGATTAATTTAGTTTTTGAGTCACTGAAAACAACTGTGTTTTCTCTGCCGCAATTTGAAATACGAGAAAGATCAGGGGTCAGTTGCTCAACCAAGGCCACTCTTCTTGCGTCATTTATCTGCTGTTGGGAGGGGCGTCTTTCAAAATGAAGGGCGAAATCATCAGCAAAGGAGAGGAAATGTAATGAAGTAATAGAAAGAATGTCACTAATTAAAAGTAGAAAAAGAGTTGGAGGTAGGA
>SEYY01021792.1:45000-57500 GCA_009176605.1 Armadillidium nasatum
ATATATATATATATATATATATATATATATATATATATATATATATATATATATATATATATATATATATATATATATATATATATATATATATATATAATATATATATATATATATATATATATATATAAAATAATATATATATATATATATATATATATATATATATATATATATATATATATATATATATATATATATATATATATATACAATAGATATATATAGAGAGATAGGTGATAAAATGAGCAATTCATAAATTAGTAAAGGAAATGATAGTAAGAAATAGACAACAATTTAATTAATAATAATTAATAATAATAATAATAATAATAATAATAATAATAATAATAATAATAATAATAATAAATAATAATAATAAAAATAAAATAATAATAATAATAATAATAATAATAATAATAATAATAATAATAATAATAATAATAATAATAATAATAATAATAATAATAATAATAATAATAATAATAATAATAATAATAATAATAACGGTTTTTTCAATTTATTTTAGCTTAAAAATTAGTTAGTATAAAAAAATTAAAGACAATATTAGTTAACAATTCCCAAATTGATTTTAAATGACTAAAAATAATAAAAAAATTTAAATTTAAATGATCATTTTCTTTTTTTAATTTTAAAATTTCTGGATTTTTGAACTAGGAAATTAATTCTGGTCCCATAAATAATTAAAAGCTGATAATTTTGAACTTTTTTATTTTTTTTTTTTGATATTTATCAAAGGACAATTTTTTTTAAAGTTTTTTAAAGTCAAATGTGAATTAATTTTTATATATAATTTATCTTTATTATAAAGGTGTTTATTAGTTCCAGAACATTACTTATATATCCTTCTTTGACCATATGTTAATAATGTTCTTTGACAATTTTACTTTAAGAAAAAAAAGGTTCAGAACAAATTAATTAAAAAAAATTGTATATATTTTTTAAATAATATTAATTTTAAGCAAATTTAATTTAATGAAATTTAATAGTAAATTAAATTTATATTAAAATGGTTATTTATTAATTTTCTTCTACAATTTCACTTAAAAAAATGGTTCAAAATCAATTAATTAAAAAGATTTTTAAATATTTTTTTAAAAATAAAATTTAATTTTTAAGTAAAATTTAAAATTAAATTAAATTTATAAAATAATTTTTCTACTCTCATCGGAATATAGATATAACAAAATATTGCACCACATTACCTTGAAAAAAAATTAATTGTCTTTTAATATTCATAATCTTTTTAAAAATTAAATTTAAAAAGAATATAAATTAATTAATCAATATAAATTTAGTATTAGAAAATTAAATTATTCAAATATAAAATTTTAATGAAATTTTAAGATGGCGAAAAGTCTTTCCATTAATTCCCAAGTTATCTTTATATATACAGTATCTATCTATCTATCTATCTATCTATCTATCTATCTATCTATCTATCTATCTATCTATCTATCTATCTATCTATCTATCTATCTATCTATCTATCTATCTATCTATCTATCTATCTATCTATCTATCTATCTATCTATATATATATATATATATATATATATATATATATATATATATATATATATATATATATATATATATATATATATATATATATATATATATATATATATATATATATATATTATATATATATATATATATATATCGGATAAATTGACAGATAGGTCGATAATTTGGCAGAGACAGACAGGTTAGATATATATGGCGAATGAAATATATAGACAATTAGATAGATAGATAGATAGATAGACAAATAGATAGATAGATAGGTAGATAGATAGATAGATAGATAGATAGATAGATAGATAGATAGATAGATAGATAGATAGATAGATAGATAGATAGATAGATAGATAGATAGATAGATAGATAGATAGATAGATAGATAGATAGATAGATAGATAGATAGATAGATAGATAGATAGATAGATAGATAGATACAAAATAGAGATAAATAAATGAAAAATAAAATATAATTTTATAAAATGTTGCTTTTATCAATTAAGAGCTGAAAACAAAGCATATAAAAATAAAACGAAAAAAAGTTTTTTCAAATTTTTTATAAGAAATGCTTTGTTCATTTCGAACAAAAGAACAATTTTTAAATAAAAAGTACTCAATGTGCGTGTTCGTTTTGGGTACTTTCCCAAAGAACCGTATAATATAGGTCAAAATTTCGACCTCATTTCTGGGTGTGGTTTAAAGTTCATGATATTGCATGAGGGTTTATGCTCAGTTAGTCAGATAAGAATGAAATCATTTCCGCAGTTATTTCCTTCCTATATTGGGCCAATTTATGAAATTAAGCAATCTTTGAATTTCAAGCAATTGACATTGACTTTTTTTCCCCCAAAATACAAAATAAATTGAATGAAATGTATATGTAATGAAGTGGAACGAATAACATTTAATGAGTATAATACGAAGAAAATAAGATAAAATATTTGCATGATGAAGGTAATTTATAAGTAGGGGATATAATACGTGATATTTAAAGGGTATAATTGTATTCAATTTATAGTCTTTTAAACAAAAACTTAATGCTCACTTGATAATATCTAAATACTCCTCCAATAATATTTCCTTGACTGATTAAAAGAAGATTAAGTCCTACCAACTACCTAAGTGAATCAAATATCAAAACATTTTATAAAAAAACACCAAATTTAAATTCCTTTAAAAGATCATTTTTGACTCCCCCTCGCTTTGATCAACCAAAATATCCGAGACCGTGAATACCTACAGTACAAAAAAACTCCAATGCCCTTTAGCGGAGTCCGATAAATAAATATATCAAACTATTTCCTATTCGGTACCGATCTTATAAGAATCCTTTTTGGTGTTATCTTGCTTAAATGTTACGTCTAGGATCCAGTTTGGAGGACTGGAGATATAAAAAAAATAAGCAACCTTGCAATGAAAGGTTAAAAGTGAAGAGCTGTTCCTTAAGAGACGACGCAGCTCCTACAAACGGAAGTTTTCTTATGGATAGAGTAATTTTAACTGAAAGTTAATTAGCTTAGTATGATGTAGGCGGCAACAAAGTAATAATAATAATAATAATAATAATAATAATAGTAATAATAATAATAATAATAATAATAATAATAATAATAATAATAATAATAATAATAATAATAATAATAATAATAATATAATAATAATAATAATAATAATAATATAATAATAATAATAATAATAATAATAATAATAATAATAATAATAATAATAATAATAATAATAATAATAATAATAATAATTAAGCAATTATGTTATTTAATTATTATTATAATCAATTATAATTATAATTATTATTATATTATTATATTATTTTTTAATATTATTTTTTTTTTTTTTTTTTTTTTTTTTTTTATTATTTATTATTATTATATTATTATTATCAAAATATTATTATAATTACTTTTATCATTATTAAAATTAATATTATTATTATTTGCCATTATTATTATTATTATTATTATTATTATTATTATTATTATTATTATTATTATTATTATTATTATTATTTTTTTTTTTTTTTTTTTTTTTCCTTTTTTTTTTTTTTTTTTTTTGCAACATGAAAAAAAAAAAAAAAAAAAACCTTACATCTATTTCCATTATCAGTTTCCCTGTTCCTTCTTCTTTTATTATTTCTTCATTACTTTTTTATCTTTGTTTTATTTTTTAAATGAAAAATAAAAATTTTTTTTTTTTAATGAAAAGTAAATATCAAGATAAATAACAAATAAAATGAAGTAAATTACTTTTTATAATTATTATTATTATTATTATTATTATTATTATTATTATTATTATTTATTATTATTATTATTATTATTATTATTATTATTATTATTATTATTATTATTTGCGATAATTAAGACATTTAAAAATAAATTAAAGAAAAATAATAATTTGAAAATAAAAATAGAAAATAAATTATAAAATTACACCTAAAATTCCAAAATTGAAAAAGTAATAATAATAATAATTTACGATTTAATTGTTAACTAAAAACTATATATTCAAAATATGAATAAAAGCAAACCTATATATTAACATTGAATTCATTTCAATTTATTTATTTTTTACTTATTTATTTATTTCTTCTTCTTCTTCTTCTTCTTCTTCTTCTTCTTCTTCTTCTTCTTCTTCTTCTTCTTCTTCTTCTTCTTCTTCTTCTTCTTCTTCTTCTTCTATTATATATTATTATTATTATTATTATTATTATTATTATTATTATTATTATTATTATATTTATTATTATAATTATTATTATTATTATTATTATTATTATTATTATTATTATTATTATTATTATTATTATTATTATTATTATTATTATTATTATTATTATTATTATTACCGTCAAGGTTCTAATAATCCATAATTTTTGGGAGGAAATCAGAATCCTTTTGAGAAATAAAACAAGACTTTCTCTTGTTGATAGCATTCACGATCACATTAATATATATATATATATATATATATATATATATATATATATATATATATATATATATATATATATATATATATATATATATATATATATATATATATATATATATATATATATATATATATATATATATATATATATATATATATATATATATACATATATATATTATATATCGAAATTCAAAATTAATTTTTTTTACTTTGTTATTAAAACCATTAATTGTTTTAAAGAATAAAATAAGAGTTAATAAAATTTTAAAATTTTAAAATTTGCATTTCTAGTGGCACGAGTATAACTAATACTTTTACAACTTCTTCTACTGTAGATTACAATAACAACAACAATAATATATAATAATATCAATAAAATAATAATAATAATAATAATAATAATAATAATAATAATAATAATAATAATAATAATAATAATAATAATAATAATAATAATAATAAGAACATTATGATTTTTATAATGATGATTTATACTATTATTATTATCATTAATACTGATAATAATAGTAATAATAATATTAATAATAAGAACATTATGATTTTTATAATGATTGTTCATTCTATTATTATTATCATTAATACTGATAATAATATTAATGATAATATTAATAATAATAATAATAATAATAATAATAATAATAATAATAATAATAATAATAATAATAATAATAATAATAATAATAATAATAATAATAATAATAATAAGAATAATAATAATAATAATAATAATAATAATAATAATAATAATAATAATAATAATAATAATAATAGTTAAAATAGTTAAATAAATTAAGAAAAAAGAAATTTGAACAACTTTTAATTTTATTTTGATTTTTTTAAAAAAGAAAATTAAAAAAAAAATAATTAAAATTTAGTAATATTAACGTTTAAAGAGATGTTACTATAAACTCTATTATTTCTTTATTTATTTATCCTTAATTCATTTTTTTATTTATTTATTATTTATATATTTAATATATATATATATATATATATATATATATATATATATATATATATATATATATATATATATATATATATATATATATATATATATATATATATATATATATATATATATATATATATATATATATATATATATATATATATATATATATATATATATATATATATATATATATATATATATATATATATATCATATATTATTATATATATATATATCAGATACTGGCTAGAGTTCGATGGCGAATACTAGAGTGGCTGTTACCATTTCTATTTTTAACAATATTAGTAAACGATATACAGCCAATCAGGGGAGCCCCTCAATCCTCAGCAAGATTTTCCAGTCCACAAAGACAGCAAAATCCTTCATTTGGACAAGCTGGGACATTCCAAATTATTCCAGACGATGATGATTTCGAAGATATTGTTTTTTCACCTGCACGACAACGAAACTTTAGAAATGGAGCCTCTTCATCTTTTGGGGTTCCCTTAAGCGCCACACGTTCAGGGGCTAGGCAAGAAACCTTGAATGCTGCAAGTGCTCATTTCGGTGCTCCCCTCAGATCTTCTACATCTGGTGCTAGGTCAGGAAGTCAACAAACTCAACCTGCCTCGTTTGGTGTTCCACTTAGCGCTTCTCAACCAGGACCTTCACAAACACTACCCACTGCAGTAAGATCTCATTTTGGTGTACCATTAAGTGCCACTCGACCAGGATTAAGACAGGAAGTAATTCAACCCTTCCCTGGTACCAGTGTCAGAACATCTCAAACAGCCGGAACTCATTTTGGTGTTCCACTAAGCAACACTCGTTCTGGAAGTCAACAACAGATCAATAATGCGGCTGAAAATCATTTTGGAATTTCAAGAGGTCAACCAGGCTCGAGTTTTACAGTCAGAAGAGACAGTGTAGAAGATTTAATTGACGATGTTTCTGTCGAAGCAAAATCTCATTTCTCCATACCAACACATAGGAGACAAAACAGTCAAAGATATTCGTTTGATGACGAAGACGACAATATCTCCATTGAAAGATTTGATAAATCTTCAGAGTTCTTATCATTAGGAAGACGTTTCCATCCAGAAGGTATTCCAAGACTGAGTAAACCCATTTTAACGAATGTACCTTCATCAGCTAGAGACCCTGTTATATCCAATCCTTATATATTTACTCCTGATGTGGCTTCTGTAGACAGAGACAGTTTAGAAGATGATGATGATTTTGATGACGATACATTCCTTGTATTGTCACCAATGGTTAAAGCTTATAATCCATCAGCACACAATGAAAGATTGAGTCTTTCAAATGATTTCTTAAATCAATATAATTTTGTAGATGTCCAAGGATCCACTCACTGGGGATACCAAACTGATAGTCAATATCAAGATCATAAAATTCATGATAGTGGAGCAATGGAAGGAAAGTTTGGTTGGACTTCTCCTGAAGGCGCAGAAGTAAATATTAAGTACATTGCTGATGAAGGAGGATATAGAGTTCTTTCGTCTTCCGGCATTTATACAAGGGAGGATGAAGCTGTTCTTCGATTAAAAGAACAACATTTAGCTGAACATGAGAAAGCAAGAATTCATCATCAGAACGTAAAGGCAGAAAGAAATGAAGTGAAAACTGGAGTACCCTTACGAAATGACTTCAAAGGACCTCAGGGCTCCTCCATCTCAGGATCAGGTGGTTTTGTAATTGTTCCAGATGAAGACGACTTTCCACTGATACCATCTAAACCTCAAACTGGAGTGCCATTACCACCCTTAACTGATACTAAACATAAGGACTGAACCCGAAGTTGGAGTTTTTATAGATTCAAGCGTTGGAGTTCCTTTACCAACCCATTCTCAAGATCAAAATACAGGTTTTGGGGTTCCTTTACCTGATCAAGCGGTTACCAGAGATCAATCATCTTTCAAACCACATTCATTTGGTGTACCACTACCAGATCCTTCTTTAACAGGTACTCGTGATTTTGGAGTTCCTCTACCAGATCCAACTCTTTCAGTAACTTCTGGAAATCAGGCAGTTGGTGTTCCACTCCCAGGTGCAGGAGCTTCAATTCCAGATTCAACTTTTGGCATAAATGAAGACGTAGGAGTTTCACGCTCAGATCCAACTTTAACTGGAACCCAGAAAGTGGGCGTTCCTCTTCCCGGTTCAACATTGCCTGGGGCACAAAGTGTAGGAGTTCCTCTCCCAGATCCAACATTTTCCAGAGGTCAGACTTTTCCTGATTCAACATTTTCTGCAGGTCAGGGAATAGGAGTCCCTCTTCCAGATCCAACATTTACAGAAAGTTTTAGGCCAGAAACAACTTTTACTGATTTTCAAGGAGTTGGTGTTCCTCTTCCTGATCCAACCTTATCAGGAGCTTCTGGAACAAGAACACAACAAGACTCAACCTTTTCAAGAGGTTCAGATTCGAATTTAGGAGTTTCCCTTCCACATCCAACTTTTACAGGATCTATCCATTCAGGAGTCCCCCTTCCAGATCCAACATTTTCAGGAGTCCCCTAGAGATCAGACAAAGAGTAGTCCACTTCCATCTCCAACATTTTCCGAAACTCCAAGAGAATCAGTGGTTGGTGTTCCACTTCCAGATCCAACATTATCAGGTACCCAGAAGGCCGAAGCTCCCCAACCAACATTTTCCGGTAATCAAAATAGAGCTCCTTTTCCAGATCCAGCATTATCAGGATTTCAAAGCGTAGGAGTTCCTTTGCCAGATCCAACGTTCTCAGGAAATCAAGGGGTAGGAGTTCCTCTTGGTGGAACAACTTTTTCTGGAACTCCAGCAGGTGAAAGGGCAGGAGTTTCCCTTCCAGACGCATCTCATAGATCATCACCACATGCAGGAAGTCCTGCTGGAGTTTTTCTTCCAGATCATTTTTTACCAGGAAATCAAGATTTTGGAGTTCCACTCTTTGATCCAATTTTAACTAATCAACAAGGTTTTATTCCGCAGTCAGATCCAACAATATCAGGAAATGAAGCATTTGGAGTTCCTCTTTCAGCCGTATCTGGACATCATGCAACTGGAGCTTCTATTGGTGGACCAGGTAAGACTTCAGTTTTATCCTCTGACCAAAATTTTGGGGTTCCACTTTCAGGTGGTATTGATGTTAAAAAAGCGCATAAGGAACCATCCGTAGTCAGTGAAAGAGTAGATGAGGCTTCCGAATTCAATTCACTTCCAGATTTTAAAAATGGAGAATCTTTAAAGTCTTTATCAACCAATTTGGATTCTTCTCTCTCATTAACAGACAAAAAAGGCATGCCTGCAGGACAAGAGCTAAAAGTAACATTTATTGATACAAAAGGCTCTTTGGATTCATCTAATTTACCTGAACAAAAAGTTGGTGTACCATTATCTGCTACAATAGTTAAAGATAGTGTGAATGCGAATCAATCATTTGATCCCAAAGACAGCGCAAATTTAAAAAATGAAGAAGGTAAAACTCTTGAGATGGATCCATTTAAGATATTTGGCCTGGTTTCACTCCCTACCGATTCCTCAGTTCCATCTGGTACAGTCACTGATACTTTTCCTACTAAGAAAACCCAAAGGCCTACCGACTTTCCCCTTTCCGCAAAGAAGATAAGTGAAACAGTAGCTGATTCTATTCATTCCCGTGTGATCCCTGGAACTCATTTTTCTGAAAGAAAAACAAGAATCTGTTGGTGTTCCACTCTTCACAGAGACTCATTTATCATCTGGCGCAAACAAACAAGCAGTTGAACCCTCTGTTATCTTTGATGTAACCCCTAATTCCGGTATTCCTTTATTCACACAAAATAAGTTTTCATCTGAAAAAAGCGGATCTGTTGTTGATTCCTTGACTCCTTTCAAGGCATCCTTTGATACTATTCCCGTTGAAGAAACACAAGGAACTTTTGGTGTTCCCCTTTCCATCCAAAATGAGGTATTGTCTTCTAAAACAAAAAAAACAGCAGAACCGTCAGTAGTTTCTTCAATCCATTCTGATACAGCTCTTGATAATATTCCAACGGAAGAAACACAAGGAACGTTCGGTATTCCCCTTTCCATTCTACCTGAATTATCTTCTAAGACAAGGAATCCATCAACGGCAGCTGTTGATTCCTCGGTTCCATCCGTTGTTTCTACTGATGCTTTTCCAGTTGAAGAAACACAAAAAGTTTTCGGCGTTCCTCTTTCTAGCCAGAATGAGTTAACATCAAGTATAAGTGAAACAACAGTTGATTCCTCAGTTTCTTCCAATGTAGTCCCTAACACTATTCCTACAGATGATCCACAAGAAGCTTTCGGTGTTTCCTTGTTCATGCAGAAAGAATTATCTCCTGATCCCACCGTTCCCTTCAAAATAGTTCCTGACACAACGCCTGCCGTGGACACACAAAGAACGTTCGGTCTTCCCCTTTCAATACAAACTGAGTTACCATCTTCTAAATTTAACAAACCTTCTGATGAATTCTCTAATACTGACCCTATTGAAAACACACAAGATTTTATTGGCACTCCTCTTTCCACTCAACATGATTTTTCATCGAAGAAAAGCGATGCATCACAGATGACAATTCCTTCTTCTGTTTCCTCTGTTTCATCCGTAGTAGCTCCTGTTTCTGGTATATTCGACCCAACAATTGATCATTCAATTTATATTATGGATACACAAGGAACTTCCGGAGTTTCATTATTCCCGCAGATTGAAGTAACATCTGCAAAAATTGTGCCAGTAGTTGCAACTGATTCCTCTATTCACCCTAAAGAGTGTTCCTAAAATAATACCTAGCGAGAAAATACAAGGATCTTTTGGTGTTCCCCTTTCCATATTAACTGAATTACCCTCTTCTAAAGCAACTGTTGATTCTTCATCCGTCTCCGATGTATCCCTTAGTGAGATTCCTAGTGAGGTTGGTACTCCTCTTTCCATTCAACCTGAATTTTCATCGAAAAAAAATGATATATCAAAGGCAACCATTGATTCATCTGTTCCTTCCGTTGTAGTTCCTGATGCTCTTCCAACTGAGAAAACACAGGGAACATTTGGTGTTCCTCTTTTTCACCAGAACGAGTTGACTTCTAGTATAATCAAGACAGCCGTTGATCATTCGATCTCTTCTGATGTGGCCCCTACAATTCTTGATGAGAATACACAAGGAACTTCCGGAGTTTCATTATTAACGCAGAATGAAGTATCACCTGTAATAACTGAGCCTATAGTTGCTATTGATTCCTCTATTCCCCCAAAAAGTGTTACTGAAACAATTCATACTGAGAAAATACAAGAATCTTTTGGCGTTCCACTTTCAATAAAAACTGAGTTGCCCTCTTCTAAAGCAACTGTCGATTCTTCCCCTTTCCCCAATAAAACCCCTAGGGGGAATCCTAGTGAGACTGGAGCTCCTCTTTCCATTCAACCTGAATTTTCATCAAAGAAAAGTGACATATCAAAGGCAACCATTGAGTCCTCTGTTTCTTCCGTTGTAGCTCCAGATGCTCTTCCAACTGAGGAAACAAAGGGAACGTTTGGTGTTGCTCTTTCTCACCAGAACGAGTTGACTTCTAATGTAATTAAGCAAACAGTTGATCATTCAGTTTCTTCTGATGCATTCCCTACAATTCTTGGTGAGGACACACAAGGAGCTTTCGGGGTTCCATTATTCACGCAGAATGAAGTATCGCCCTGTAATAACTGAGTCAGTAGTTGCTACTGATTCCTCTATTCCCCTAAAGAGTGTAACTGAAACAATACCTGCCGAGAAAATACACGAGTCCTTTGACGTTCCCCTTTCCATACTAACTGAGTTGCCCTCTTCTAAAACAACTGTCAATTCTTCACCCCCCTCCGATGCGGCCCCTAGTGAGATTCCTAGTGAAGTTGGAACTCCTCTTTCCATTCAACCTGAATTTTCATCGAAGAAAAGTGATATATCAAAAACAACCATTGATTCTTCCGTACCGTCTGTTGTAGCTCCTGATGCTCTTCCAAATGAGAAAACACAAGGAAAGTTTGGTGTTCCTCTGTCTCACCAGAACGAGTTAATATTTAGCATTATCGAGCCAACAATTGATCATTCAGTATCTTCTGATGCAATCCCTACAATTCTTACTGAGGATAAACAAGGTGCTTCAGGAGTTTCATTATTCACGCAGAATGAAGAATCACCTGTAATAACTGAGTCTGTAGTTGCTATTGATTCCTCTATTCCCCTACAGAGTGTAACTGAAGCAATACCTACCGAGAAAATACAAGAGTCCTTCGGCGTTCCCCTTTCCATCCTAACTGAATTGCCCTCTTCTAAAACAACTGTCGATTCTTCGTCCCTCTCCAATGTAGCCCTTAGTGAAATTCCTAGTGAGGTTGGTACTCCTCTTTCCATTCAACCTGAATTTTCATCGAAAAAAAATGATATATCAAAGGCAACTATTGATTCATCTGCTCCCTCCGTTGTAGCTCCTGATACTCTTCCAACTGAAAATATACAGGGAACGTTTGGTGCTCCTCTGTCTCACCAGAACGAGTTGATTTTTAGCATTATCGAGCCAACAGTTGATCATTCAGTATCTTCTGATGTAGCCTCTACATTTCTTACTGAGGACACACAAGGAACTTCCGGAGTTTCATTATTCTCGCAGAATGAAGTATCACCCGTAATGACTGAGCCTGTAGTTGCAATTGATTCCATTATTCCCCAAAAAGGCGTAACTGAAAAAACACCTACCGAGGGAATACAAGAATCTTTTGGGGTTCCGCTTTCAAAAAACACTGAGTTGCCATCTTCTAAAGTAAATGAATTGCCAGTTCCAGCTGTCGACTCTCCAGCTCTCTCCGATGTAGCTCCTAGTAGAGTTGCTACTGAAGAAACACAAGGAATTTTCGGAGCTCCTCTAACTATTGTCCCTGAAATATCGTCTGATACAGGCAGTCAGTCGCCAAAGGAGACAATTGTTGACCCTTCGATTCCCTCCGATGTAGCTACTGCTATTATTCCTACGAAAGAAGCATTCGATATTTCCCGA
>SEYY01021792.1:67500-74595 GCA_009176605.1 Armadillidium nasatum
AGATACTGTTGGTGATGGTAAAAATAATAATGTTTAGAAAGAGTAATGATGGAAATAATGATGAAAATTTCATAATTGAATGAAATTGAATGAAACACCAGCATATGATCTTAGTAATTGCATTACTGAAAAAAAAAAAAAATTTAGTTGGCAACACTGTTCCAGAGTCTGATCCTTAACAGTTCTGAGTTCTGACTCTAAGATACTTTGTTCTGCCCATAGACTATGGTTCTGCCAGATGATTTCTTTTAATTGAAAAATCATCATAATTAAATTGAAATTTAAGGCGTCTTATTATTATTTTTAAATCTGTGTATACTTATAACTGTTTTAACCTAAAACGAATAATGTGCTCTTTATTAACATATTTAAGTATTTGTCAACAGTGTACTTTAAAGTATAAATAAAATGTTTTTTTACGTTTTCAGAACAACATTTTAAAAGGGCGTAATTATGCATATCAGGGAGGGTTGGATTTTTTTTTTTTTTTTTTTTTTTTTTTTTTTTTTAATTTTTTTTTTTTTTTTTTTTTTTTTTTTTTTTTTTTTTTTTTTTTTAATCAATAAAAACCATGCTATTTTTAAACTTTAAAAGTGATGTTCAAGAAATTTCTTTGTTTTAATAGTTTTTTTTATTGTGTATATTAATGTTATGCCTTTTTGTGCAAAATATTTAAATTAACTTTTATAAATCAATATTTTACCTTTAAACAGATATCTTTACACTTTTCAGAAATAAACCAAGATTTGGTAATACTTTAGTGATGCAGGCCCAATTTTTTTTTCTTCCCTGCTTAACTATGAAAATGAAATGATCAGATTTTTTTTTAAAACTGTTATGATGTCATGAATGACATGTTTTGTAAGAAAAAAATTTTAAAATTTTTTTTAAATAAATATAATTATATTTTCAATATGTCAGAAGATTGTTTGCCAAAAGTGTATATACCAGTGTATATTCTGTGCTATTACAAGAGAAACTGTCCTTGACTATTTTACCAGGTTGTATTATGACTAGATTTTAAAAGATCTTGAAGCTGAAACTGGAAATAATAGTTTTATATATATATATATATATATATATATATATTATATATATATATATATATATATATATATATATATATATATATATATATATATAATAAGAGAGAGAGAGATAGATTTTTTTTATCACTACCACACACTGGTCAGGGGGTACAGGGGTAGAGCCCCCTATAAATAAATGATTGTGTGCGTGTATTTATGATTTAATTGCTGTACTGCAATAATGAATATTATAATACAAGATGCAAATACAATACAATTATAATAAAAGATGTAGGGCAAATTTTTTTTCTACTTAGCCTTACTATGAAAATGAAATAATCTGATTTTTTTTTTTTTTTATGTCATTCTTCCAGAATATAGTCTCTCTCTCTTCGTAGCAATTGGGAAATATCTTATTTTTTTTAATAGTAATTTCTTGACTTATACTTTCAACTTTGTGTATTTCTTCTTCCTCTGATGCTGCTGTAATATTTTGCACCATTTTTAGTTTTGTTTCTTCAGTAAATGAATCATCAAATAGAGCAAATGTTATACATTCATCATTTAAATAATATATATTCAAAAATTTACAGATTGCTACTTCGGCAATACTTTTGTAAATTTGCTTGTATTGCTTTAATTCTCTCAAAAATTTTATATTGTTTAATGGAGTAAATATTGCTTTAGTTGCATGGATCCAGTATTTGACATAGCATCTTACAATAAAGCATGTTATATGTATAAGTGATATTTCTTCTTCTTTGGTTAACTGAAATTCTGTTCGAAATTGAAATAAATATATTTTCAAGGAATATATGAATGATTTCGACCATCCATCTGGCCATATGATAAGCAACCTGCTCCTTCTGAAATGTATGCTCCCACAGGGAATGCCTCCCCAAAAACAATAATTACAAGATCCACTAGTTCTCGATAGTCTTCTCGAGGTAACCCTTCAGAAATTATATCATTCATGCATTTCAAAATAGTATCTGCATCAGCACCAATCATTTTTCTGATTTCAGGGTTCTCAACACCTGGAATGAATTTCTGAACATTAATATTAGACCAACTTTCTTGAAATCTTCTGAATAATGGAATGTTTGGTCCCCGAAACTACAAATTTGCTTTTTGTAAATACTGCTGCTAATATAATTTCAAAAATTTGATGACGACAGCCAAAATAAAAAATATTTCTGTCCAATTTTTGTTCTAATAACACGTACAAGTACCTTTAATTCTGCCTGTATTTGAAGCAGTGGTATCAAAACAAAATGCTTGTACTTTTTCAATCAAATACCACTTCTCCAAAGTCTCATAAATATCAGAGGCCATTTCATTACCGGTAGCTGCTTGTAAATCTGGGACACCTAGTAACTGTTCTACATTATTTCCAGTAGCAATTATAGCCAATCTTTCTACTGGCTTACCACATATATCTTGTAACAATTTCGTATCCCAGTGAATGGTTACAAATTCTGTATCAAAAGCGCAGAAGTTTTCTTTTATATTTCTGGAATATTGTTTTCAAATAGAAGTTTGATTAATTATGCAAGGGACTGGATCTAAAGAAGCAGCTTCCATAAACTCCATCATTAAATGAACAGAATCTCGCTCACTAACTCTACATTTATCTAACTGCAGCTAATCATGTAGTGAGTAAATTAATTAGAGCTCTTTTCTTTAGTTTTTTCAACACTTAAATTTTGTTGCTCTTCATTCTCATGACCTTTCCTCATTATTTTCTAACAGAGATTCTGATTGATGAAGAAAGATATAAATAAATGAAATAATGAAAATAAGATAGTGATGGTAAAAATGGTGTTGTTTGGAAGTAGTAATAGTGATAATTTTATAATTAAATGAAGCACTAGCATATGATCTTTGTAATTGCATTGCTGGAAAAATTGAAAAAAAAAAAAAAAAAAAGAGATTCTGATGTTAAAAGCTGTCTGAGTCAGAAACAACATCCACATCTTGCACTAAAATAAAACTTTTGTTAAACATATTCGTTACATATTACTGGGAACTAATAAAATAAATAATAATTATACTTCATTCAGAAAAAACTGCTGAAGTTGATGGATCATCTAAACTTTCTTTTTCTTACTCTATCCGGCCATCGAACCTGATCGTCCCTTTTCATGCTGTTTAATCAGAAATTGTCTATCTACTTTGATTGGGATCATTTGTAAGGCATTCTGACATGCTATGTCAAATGGATCTTCCAAATTATTAGAAAATTCTTGTTGTTTCTCTAGGATGATATTGCTTTTTTTCTTGTCCCTGACCAATTTCTGCCATGTATCATATAATGTATTCAATTTACATTTACATTTGAGGTTCTTGTGCAGGGATTTTTGCTTCCCTCCAATAAATTAAGCATTCGTCCACGACAAGCATTGTCCTTTCAATAAAATTAAGTTTGGCATCTCGCATGTTATAAAACAAAGTAAGTAAACAATCTCCCTTTGATTTTAACTTGCTACCTGTTATTTGATGTTTGTAATGTACAATTAGATATATTTGTTCCTGTAAAGATTTTGATGTTTTGTTATTAATTAAAATGACCACCAAACATGAATAAAAATGTTATATTTTTCAAAAACACACACACTTTTCTAAAAAAAAAAAAAAAAAAAAAAAAAAACATAACTGTTAAAATCCTGTTTAGCATATGTGCAAGTGTTGTTATCTCATTGGCATTGCCGAGGGTTGCCAAGTCATTTATTTAATAAAGTTATTTTTAAAAAAAATATCTATATCCTCCTATTACCATTTCTCAAAGTTTTATTGTAACTGCTTTAGAAATAAAAAAGTTTTCGTAAAAAAAGACAATTCAGTATGTAATATTTTTTAGGAAACTTCCATTATATTTTCAGGACCATAGTACAGCACAACATGATGATAACCTTAGATGAAGCCAAAAATTGGTTCATAAATAACGTTTTGAGATACATTGGAACAAAATAATGACTGACACTCCTAAAAATCATAATTTTTTTTTTTTTTTCACTCATATGATAAGGGCACCCTAATTATATATATATATATATCAGGGTTGGTGATTTTTTTGATTTTTTTAAAAAAATCAAAAAAATCAAAACAATGATTTTTTTGATTTTTTTGATTTTTTTGATTCTTTTGATTTTTTTAAAAAATAATAAAACTGTTTTTTTGTTTTTTTTTTTTATTTTCATATTTTTTGATACATATGATATAACAGATATATTATTCCTTCTTACTGTGTTAAAAAACTTTAAAATAGTTTATATATTAGAAATATAACTTCCTTAATATTTGGTTCAAGATTTCATATAGGGTAATACAAGAATCTGATCTTCATTAATATAATTTATCCAATATAGAACTGTTAGAGTTTAGAATTCCTAATATATATTCAATCAAATCTTCAACAAAATTTTATTGAGCTTTAATCTAATGCAATTTGAGGTTATAGACAAAAGAGAAAACAGAAAAGACAATTCCTTTTAATTTTCAACCATTTAAATTTTTATACAACATTATAAGAAAACAATATTCCTCTATATAAATTATAAAAGAAAGAAAATTTAAGCACTTTTGATGCATAATCATTAATCCATAAATTAAATACATAACTTGCAAAATATATATATAATATATATATATATATATATATATATATATATATATAATATATATATATATATATATATATATATATATATATATATATATATATATATTTTGCAAGTTATGTATTAATTTATGGATTAATGATTATGCATCAAAGTGCTTAAATTTTCTTTCTTTATAATTTATATAGAGGAATATTGTTTTCTTATAATGTTGTATAAAAATTTAAATGGTTGAAAATTAAAAGGAATTGTCTTTTCTGTTTTCTCTTTTGTCTATAACCTCAAATTGCATTAGATTAAAGCTCAATAAAATTTTGTTGAAGATTTGATTGAATATATATTTAGGAATTCTAAACTCTAACAGTTCTATATTGGATAAATTATATTAATGAAGACCAGATTCTTGTATTACCCTATATGAAATCTTGAACCAAATATTAAGGAAGTTATATTTCTAATATATAAACTACTTTAAAGTTTTTTTAACACAGTAAGAAGGAACTAATATATTTTATATCATTATGTATCAAAAATATGACAAAATAAAACAAATAAAAAAAATTTTCATTATTTTTTTAAAAATCAAAAAAAAAAATCATGATTTTTCATAAAAAAATCAATTGATTTATAACTGATTAAATCAATTTGATTAATCAATGCCAACCCTGATATATATATATATATATATATTATATATATTATATATATATATATATATATATATATATATATATATATATATATATATATATATATATATATATATATATATATTATATCGTCTACAGGGGGAAAATGGGTCACTTTTTTCAAAATTTTCATATAAAAGTAGGTGTAAAAAAATAATGTGCTATAGAAATGTTTTAATAACCATTCACGAATTTAATCCATCTTTTATACACATAAAAAAATGTAAAAAAATAACCTATAACCTACTTTGACTATTTTTAAAAAATTTTAAAAAAAGGGCATTTTTGAAAAATGGCGTTGGGGTAAAATGAGTCACTCATGAATTTCCTTTTCTATTTTACTGTTAGTCCTTTGCAGGTATTTCTAAAAAGTATAAATCCTCTTCTAATGTCCTTTATTATCATTTTCTTCATTATCTGACCTTTCTCAATGTCATATATATCTACATTCTCTGGGTCTTTAAAAGCGATCTCATTTTCAATTATGCTTCCCTCTTTCAGCTTTTCGCAGAAACTTTACTTTTACTTTATCATCAATTTGGCTTAGTACTTTTCCAACATAGAAGTATGGTTTAAGTTTTCCTTGCTGGAAATTTACTAAAACAGTCACCAATATTAAATTCTGATGATGTTTCATCAAAACTTTCTTCTAAGTCAGGAAGTTTAGGCAGATCTTGAATCTCCTCTTGAGGTGTATCTCTCTGGTTGGTACCTAATGTAGAGGCATCTTGCAGGTCTTTCAAGGACACACTTTTTCCAGGATCTACATCAATCTACATCTACATCTTGAACATCTACATCTACATCTACAAGGATCTACATCTTGAACATCAATCATGGCTCTGGCAATATAATCCTGCCTATACATAATTATTCTTGTCCCCTCTTACTTTTCATAGTGACGTGGCATCTGCAAGTTGAAGAATAAAAAAAAATCATTACTAAAACTGTATTATTATTTCAAAAATTGAATGACCCATTTTACCCCAGAGTAAAAATCAATGTTTTTCCTTAAAACTACGCACTGAATTTGAATTATATTTAAGTATAGCTTACCTTAGGGATGTTATTAATGGATGTTCTTGCCTAAATATTCCTAAGTATTACGATTTTCTCTCGCCAAATTCTTAATGTTTTTCAAAAAAAATGGCCTCAAATTTTTAAAAAATTTTCTGAAATATAAAATTTTTTTTAAATTATAAGATAAGGTTTTTCACTAATTTTCACCTTAAACTACATTACATGTTATAGTACCATAATATAAGTACTAAAAAAATAAAATAAATGATTAAATAAAGCCAAAAAAAATGTAAAAAAAAAAAAAGGTGATTTTGACCCATTTTCCCACAGGTGACCCATTTTCCCCTGTAGACGGTATATATATATATATATATATATATATATATATATATATATATATATATATATAATATATATATAATATATTATAATATATATATATATATAATGGTTTTGATATTCTTTTTATTATACTAGTATACAGTATATATTTTTAAAAAAAATTTATTCTATCATTTGTATAATTAATTAATTAATTCATAGAGATTTTACAAGTACTTTTGAAAAGAACATAAATAATAGTTTAAGGTATATTGGAATAATAATAATTAATAATAATAATATAAAAATAATATATGATTATAATAACACTAATTTTTATATATGGTATTATTATTATATTTTAAAAAAATAATGTTTAATAATTTATTATCTTATTTTCCAAAATTGATTTTAAAA
>SEYY01021793.1:5000-7500 GCA_009176605.1 Armadillidium nasatum
AGCTGATCAATTAAGCAGCATTCGCTGAGCAAATTTGTTTCGATACTGATAGTTCATGATCTTTAATTGTGATTTCTCTCTATTTTATGGAATCCTATATCATCATCTATTACGAATTTACCTCCTTACTTTAAAGCTTTTTATCTATTCTAAAAAAGATATTTCGGTAAGGTTTGGATTGAAGAATGTCTTCCTTTTCATTTTGTCCCATCCTTTAATAAAGACACTGATCGTTAGTTGTAGTCTTATAGTAACCAAAAAAAAAGAAAGAAAAAAAGTATAACAGCAAAAACAACAGCAACAAGAAAAAGAACCAAAAATAATTAAAACATTACAGGAACATCATCAACAGTTAGAACAAGGCATGAAAGGAAGGGGATAAGGGGACGAGGATGGAAGAAAAAAAAATAAGAAAGTTAATAAATAGAAGAATTAACATGTTTAAAGAATTATAATATTGAATCTATTGTTCTACTATTTTGACTCTTCGTTTCTATTTAATAGTTTTGTTCTTCTTACACCTTAAATAGATTCTCAATTTAAAAAATTTCACTTATAGTCCTACTTATAATAATAATAATGATAATAATAATAATAATAATAATAATAATAATAATAATAATAAAATAATAATAATAATAATAATAAATAAATAATAATAATAATAATAAAATAATAATAATAATAATAATAATAATAATAATAATAATAATAATAATAATAATAATAATAATAATAATAATAATAAATAATAATAATAATAATAATAATAATAATAATAATAATAAAATAATAATAATAATAATAATAATATAATAATTTTAAAATATTATAATAATAATATAGTAATTAATAAAAATGAAATAATAATAATAATAATAATAATAATAATAATAATAATAATAATAATAATAATAATAATAATAATAATAATATTGAAAAGAGATAGAAAGATTATGCTAAAAAGAATCTTTATAAACCTTTAGGGAAAACGAGCGAAAGAAAGACAGAGACAGAAAGAAACATATAGACAGAGGCAGTGAGACAGATAAACAGATATAGAGACATATATATATATATTATATATATATATATATATATATATATATATATATATATATATATATATATATATATATATATATATATATATATATATATATATATATATATATATATATATTATATATAATATATATATATATATATATATATAATATATATATATATATATATATATAATATAATAATAAATATATATATATATATATATATATATATATATATATATATATATATATATATATATATATATATATATATTATATATATATATATATATATATATATATATATATATATATATATATATAATATATATATATATATATATATATATATATATATATATATATATATATATATATATATATATATATATATATATATATATATATATATATATATATATATATATATATATATATATTCTATATCTCCTCCGGTGGGCAAAGGCCGGAGACCTACCAATTTCCACCGGAGTAGGAAAATTCCTATCCAGATCATTAGAGGCCGACATGTCCAGACACACGGTGCTTGAAAGTGTGCAAGTCAAAATAAGTTTGGAAAATAGAAAGGAAGTGTGTTCCAGACTTTACTCGTAGAGTATATGTAAGATTGAGCATAGCGGTTAAGTCTGGGGTCTGAGAGTTGGACAGAGAAAGGATGAGACTGTGTAGAAAGGCGTGTCACTCGAGCTTAGAGTGAGGTATGCGACGAGAGAGTTCAAAAGAGCAATGTCAGTTGTAATAGTGATAGTATAGAGAGAGTGACGCAACAATTCGGTGGGCAGAAAGAGATTGAGAGAGTTAATAAGAGCGGGAGAGTTGATGAGAAGAAAAGCTCTAGACTCCACCTTTTCCAGGAGAGCTGTATGATTGGAACCACCCCAAATGTGTGAAGCATACTCCATACAAGGGTAACAGATATAAAGATTTATGATTTAAAGAGCAAATAACTAGGGTAGCGTGAAGAAATTACAAAGGCGCCTCTGAACACCCAACCTCTTGGAAGCTTGTTTAGAAAGAGAAGTAAAATGATCTTTCTAGGAAAAATCACGAGAAAAAGATACACAGAGAATATTAAGAACAGATGAAGAATCTCAATATCAGCAAACGTTTTCCTTTAATGTATAAGGTCAGTATCATTTGCAATCATGCGTTAAGATCGGAGATTTTTCCAGACACATTTTCAGAATGTTAATACAGGAAGTTTTTGGGTCAAGAGCTGGCTGACATCCTGGACAACTTTCCACTAGCCACTCAATGTACCCTTTAGTTTATGCACTGTGGTGTCTACCATCCTTTCGTTTTTAGACAGAATCTTGAAGATATGCTTTCAAACCGATGAATTGAGTGGACTGCACTGTCTTCTAGAAGACTAATTGCCATTCTACACTTGTTGTATACCTTGTGGTATTAGCATTCAGGAGATTAGAACG
>SEYY01021793.1:17500-20000 GCA_009176605.1 Armadillidium nasatum
AACCGGGGTTGCCGGCCGGGGTTAAAATGGCAAATTATACAAAAAAAAAAATTTTTTTTTTTTAATTTTCAGCCGATTCTGCTGAAACTTTCAGTGTATATAGATTTTTTTACCGGTAAGAAAAGTCCATTTCTAGCGTTTTTCCGAGTCTATTACGGTTAAAAGTTTTTTTTTTTTTTTTTTTTTGGAAATTTTACCCTTTTTTAATTGAATGGCGGTGCCAAACCACTTTTTAGAATGAGCTGAAAATTGGACTATTTATTCAAAATTATATGGGCTACAAAAGCCTCTAATAGACTTTTGTTCCCAGAGTTATAGAAAAAATGTTATAAGCCAAAAACTGACCAACTATAGAAAAAAAAAATTTTTTGAACTAAAAAAATCCACCTTTTCAGACAAAATTTTTTTAAAAAAAAATACAACTATAACATTTCCTATTTTTGGTGTGTATAGAGGAGGGGTGGGGCTACAAATTCCTCTATGTACTTTATTCGATGACATTCGTTGGTTTTGAGATATAGCCTTCAAAAAGGTCCATTTTTGGCCAAATTTCAAAAATTCCCAAAGTTTGAGAGGCTATATCTCGCTTCAAACAAAGGGCATTTAAAAATGCACTAAATAAAAATTGTTGCCCTGTTCCTCTTCTAAACAATATTCACAAATAAAAAAAAAATAGTAGGTAGCGTTTTTTTTTTTAAATAATTTTTTCCTCCAGAAGGGTACGATTTTTGCAAATTTTTTTTCAAGTGCTTATAAACTTTTTTCTAGACGTGATATCAAAAATCTATTCCCACCAATGCAAGAAATTGGGGCAAAGGTATTCAGTTAAATTTTCAGCTCATGTGGACCAGTGGTTTGACCCAGTTATTCATTTTTTTCAACTTTGGGTCCAAATAAGTTTCAAACCGTTATAGACTCAAAAAAAATGCTCGAAATCAACTCAGAACTTCGTGAAAAAATTCACATACTTTGAAAATTTCAGCTCAATCAGTCAAATAATAAAAAAAAAATTTCAAACAAAATATAAGAAAATTAAGATTTTTTTTTTTCTGTTTCTTTTGACCGCTCCTTTTCTGCTAGTGAATGTTCATCTTTGTGTTTTGATTTTAGATACTCCAAAAAGATTTGGTTGAAATTTTTTTTACTTGTAGCACCCGGAGGTTCTCTCTTCTAATTTTCTGACTGCAGATGTTACATTTAGCTATTTCGAGCCTATCCTGAAACATTGTAAAGTATTCAAATACTGCAGAAGCTGATCTTTTAGCCATATTGACTGAAAGTATAAACAAAATAATAATTTTTAAATAATGCAGCTAAATGATACAAGTTTGATACATAGCAATAAAATAACAATGATATGTATAAATACAGGTTAAATTGATAATTTTATATCTTACATTTTTTCAAACTTTACCTTAGGGTCTTACCTAGGTAAACCTGTTGAATCACTATTATGAATTAGAATAATTTTTTTTTAATTTTTGTACTTTTTTTAAACTTTAAATATACAAAACTGTAATTTTTTGAATTTTTTTTTTGAGAAAATGCATATAATCATTAATTTAAGTGAATGTTGGCTATTCTACTCCTTCCTTACAATTAAATAAACCTTATATCTAATTTTCTTAACCTAAAATTTTCAGTGCTTTTGACCTCTTTACAAATTTTAGGAAACCCCGGCCATACCCCGGCCCCGGCCCCGGCCCCGGCCAAATTCCAGCCCCGGTCCTTATATAATATATTATATATATATATATATATATATATATATATATATATATATATATATATATATATATATATATATATATATATATATATATATATATATATATATATATATATATATATATATATATATATATATATATATATATATATATATATATATATATATATATATATATATATATATATAATATATATTATATATATATATATATTAATATATTATATATATTAAATTATATATTATATGTGATTGAGTGTGTATTGTGTGTTATGTGTATTAATATATTTATATATATATATATATATATATATATATATATATATATTACTTATATATATATAATGTGTGTTATGTGTGTGTGTGTGTGTGTGTGTGTGTGTGTGTGTGTGGGTAGTGTGGGTGGGTGGGTTTATATGTAAGTCTCTTGAGTGTGACAAAGTATGCTATATATATTTTCATAACATTTAAAAATTTGCTTTCCAACTTACGATGCATTAAAATAATGTAGATTTAAAACCTGATGAATATGACATGAGAGAGTAAAAGGTTAATACAAATTAGTTTATCATTCGTCATTAATACCCCCACAAAGTCACACCCACTAATATTTCATTCTTGCTAAATAATAATATATAAAATAAAATAAAATAATCGTCTTCCCCCAGGAAGGACTTTCGTCCTGTCAGTGGGATCTTTCGAGGAAGATCCTTGGGTTACACGGGCCCACGGCGGTTACCGCTGGCTGGGCCAGGCCTATCGCGGATGCCG
>SEYY01021793.1:27500-30000 GCA_009176605.1 Armadillidium nasatum
ACATGAAAAAATGAGGAAACCCTAACATTTCTGTTAATATTTCTGTTAACATTTCTGTTACCACCATAAACCTAAGTTCAAGCCAGAGTAGAACTCTAAAGATAACCTCTGTGTAAATGAGTCCCAAAAGAAATAAACTATTTGACTCTTGAGCATATATATATATATATATATATATATATATATATATATATATATATATATATATATATATATATATATATATATATAATATATATATATATATATATATATATATATATATATATATATATATATATATATATATATATATATATATATATATATATATATATATATATATATATATATATATATATATATATATATATATATATATATATTATATATATATATATATATATATATATATATATATATATATATATATATATATATATATATATATATATATATATATATATATATATATATATTATATATATATATATATTATATATATATATATATATTATATATATTATATAATTATATATATAATAATTATAATTTGTTGTTTATTATAACAAGGAGAAGCAGAATATTTATATTGATTTTATTTTTCTTTGGTTCTTTAAACTTGTTTCTGAGTTTACATCCTGTTCTGACGAACTGTTTCATCATTATCTGCCTAATAACTTTTACCTTTCGTTTCAAATAGAAGAGTGAATTCATTTAAAATCTTTCGAAGTATGTAAATTTTCCTCGGCTCGAATTATGTCCTTCTATCTCTACTTTTATTTTATCCCCAAAATTTTCAAATGTTTTCCAAACATCAAACTCTAAAAATATCTCAATTTTATCCGAGCTTGTCTTTAATGCCTTCCACAAAGAACGCTCAACTGTCAGTCCTCTTTTTAATTTCTTTGGTCATGTCCTTCAGCAAATTGAATCTATTGTACAACACTTGGCATTTTCGAAAGCTTTCCATAGAACTTACATGCACTTACTTTTGACTTTCGAACCACCATCTTTTGGTATCTATTTTTCCCTCATATTTCCTTTCTAATTTCTTTTATGCCTGCTAAAGGAACATAGACATAATTGATCCTTTGAATCTCTTAATTGTGATGCCTTCCACTTCCATGGTTCTTATGATTTTTCCGAATCCTCGTTCTTCTTTTCGTCACTGACCTTCTATCTGTTTCCAAACTGTGACAATATCTTTTTTTTTTTTTACTTTCATTTCTCTTTTTCACTTTCTTCTATCTCAAAAAAAAAAAAATTTAAAAAAAAACAGTTTCATTTCCGAGTCTTCCTGTTTTTTATGAGCTCGGTTTTGATGATTAAACAGAGAGAGAGAGAGAGAGAGAGGGGTGGGGTGGGGTGGAGGGGAGGAACCGCGCTTTTCACTCGAGTAAGAAAAGCTCATTTTTAATTAAAACTGAAAAAAAGGAGACGAAAATCATACACAAATAAAATGGAAACTTCTTAAGAAACTTTTAAGAAAAATAAAATAAAATAAAAATTTGGAAAAAAAAATGGAAATCACACAATAATTTTAATTTTTTTTAATTTCTTTTTTCTTGAATGAAAATTTAATAAATAATATTAGAGCTTCACCACAGTGGCAACCATTTTTGTTTTCACTTGCCAACCGCCAATTCGTTGCACTTTCCCGATAGAGTCTCGCGTTTCCCGGACATGACAATGAGCTTTTTAAAAGTCTATCAGAGTTTTTTTTTTTTTTTTTTTTTTTTTTTTTTTTTTTTTTTTTTTTTTTTTTTTAATCAGATCATGTACGTTTTCTATTTTATTTAAAATCGTTACACTTTCATTTAATAAAACCGGATGCTTATATTTATGTACAGTTATATATATATATATATATATATATATATATATATATATATATATATATATATATATATATATATATATATATATATATATATATATATATATGTATATATTATGTGTGTGTGTGTGTGTGTGTGTGTGTGTCTGTAAATGCGTGTGCATTTATATTTGCATTTAATATTTTTTTCTAAATTTTGAATTGTACTTTTTATTTGGGTAACCTTTTATTAATTTGTCGAAATATTTTATTTATTTATTTATTTAGAGGATATACAGGGTGTCCCAAAAAAATTTGATATCATCTCATCACATATATATCTCAAATGATATCAAATTTTTTTGGGACACCCTGTATATTGTATAAATCATTATAACTGATGAAAACAGTAAAATATATAAATTCATTACTGAAAAAATTGCTATAATTTCCAGCTTAAATTTTATTGTTGTTGTTATTATTATAATTATTATTATTATTATTATTATTATTATTATTATTATTATTATTATTATTATTATTATTATTATTATTATTATTATTATTTTATATAAATTTGCATTAACTAATTTATTTACGAATCTCCCCTTTTTAACACTGAGGAAATAATTTAATATAATTTCTACACTGAAACATGAATAAGCAGAGATTAAAAGATAAATAAATAAAATAATAAATAAT
>SEYY01021793.1:37500-45000 GCA_009176605.1 Armadillidium nasatum
TGTATCAAAATCTAAAATGCAAACACAGAATTATTTTGATTAGGAAGCACTCACCAAATCCATAATGAAATGTTGCAAGAATTCCTTGTAGAGTCCCTAAATTACTTTGCTGACTGAGTTTTGATCCATATATTATAGCAGAGGCTACCAGAAGGCCGGTAGTGATGCCCTCTATCACCTCAAACGGGAAGCACCAGTAATAATTTTTTATCAACGAATATCCTGCAAGAGATAGGGAATTGTCAAGTTTAATTAAGAAAAAAAAGAAGTAAAAAAAAAATATATAAACTTTATAACTATTTACAGTTAATAAAATAAGCATTTTAACAACTCACCAAGGCATCTAATTGAATAGCAAATAAGCCCAAAGGCAATACACTGAACGTATCCGAACTTTCTGCAGAGAAAATCGGACAATACTAAGAAAGGAATAGATGAAAAAGATGCCACAGTTGTCATTAAACCTATAACCCAATTCTCAGCTCCAAGATCCTTTACATACCAAGGCTGGAAATGCTCGATGAAGCCATAACACATTCCTAATCGTAGTGGGCAAAGGATAGTTTGAAAGACATTGCAGTTCATTAAAAGGTATGATATATTAAGCATGGATAAGCTACAATACGACATATTTTCAAAATGTGAAAAATTCATTCAAAACAATTCATTCATTCATTCATTTACACACACACACACACACACACACACACACACACATATATATAATATATATAATATATATATATATATATATATATATATATATATATATATATATATATATATATATATATATATATATATATATATATATATATATATATATATATATATATATACCTGAAAAAAACAAAGACTACGATGATGAGCAGGAATATTTCTATATTCGAACAAATATTGGTGATATTTCCACAGATGTTTTTGGAGGGAGTTCGAAAGTTTAATTCTAGTTTAATGAGGATGAGAGAGCAAAATATCTTGACGCAGCAGTAAAAATAAAAAGCCAAACTGTCAAATATTGGTTCAAAAGAGTAGTGATCTGTTCTTAGCAATTTAAAACATTAAATATTCATGTTTATAAAAATGAAAATAAAAATGATGCTGGAGATGATGCTGATAATGATGTTGAAGCTGTTGTTGTTGTTGATGATAATGATGATGATAATGATGATGATGATGATGATAATGATAATGATAAAATGGCTTTATGATAAGGCATTATTTTGAACATACATTTTCGATACTAATTGCAATATATATATATATATATATATATATATATATATATATATATAATATATATATATATATATATATATATATATATATAATTATATATATATATATATATATATATATATATATATATATATATATATATATATATAATATTGAATCTTTATAATTTAAACGTAACATTAAAAAAAATTAATTTTAAAAGCAAACCTTCCTCTTTCAAATCCTTAAGAAAAAAAAATAAAAAATAAAAAGTAATGCTTACTAATAGTCTGTGTAGTGCTCTCCTTTTCCAAAATAATCGATCAGAAACCCTGTCAACGGAGCAAAGACCATGCCACCAATTGATCCGTGCACTCTCTGAATCCCGTAATTATAATTATTCTCTTTGAGGATGGCTACCACTCCAGCTTCGAACATAGAATACGTTAATCCAGTCATAAATGAGCTTATCATTTTGGCAAACATAAAAAGCCAAAACGAAGTCTGAACATCGCCAACAATAACTTGAGAGGTGCTATTACATACAAATTTAACTTCAAATTTTCCTTCGCAATGGAATTTACATTTAACATACTCTGGACCACTTTTTTCATTGCTTGAAGACGAGCTCACAGTTAATTTTCTAATAGCTACATCTGAACTAAGTCTGCCTAATTTGCAATCGTACGTACTGGCATCTAAAGGAGTCATCGTATAAGAAGTGAGAAGAACAGAAACTACTTGACCAATTTGATTTTCTTCAGAGAAATAAAAAGAAGCGTCCCATAAAGTAAATGAATTAGAAACAGAGGTAGTTTCATTCAAATTCTTCTCGTAACATTTTTGATCTTGGGAGGCTCCAAGCTCACAATTAAAACCATACGTATCATTATGATAGCTCATTATAGTAACGTTCTTGGATTGTTTAACAATATTTATGTCCATTTCAATAGCCGGAGGGGAGCAAAGATAACCACAATTAGAGGCTTTCAAACTCTTCATAAGAATTGTTTGATTGGTAATTAAACATTTCTCTGGCTGAACATATTGAATCCTAAAGTTGCTTTCGCAAAATAATTCAAATTTTACATCATCTTTTTCTTCGTGAGATATTTTTGTTCTTGCAGGAGGAATCGCAATGTGAATGAGAGAGAAAATTCCGCTTAAAAATACAGTTGCAATAAGAAATTTCTATAATATATATATATATATATATATATATATATATATATATATATATATATATATATATATATATATATATATATATATATATATATATATATATATATATATATATATATATATATATATATATATATATATATATATATATATATATATATATATATATATATATATATATATATATATATATATATATATATATATATATATATATATATATATATATATATATATATATATATATATATATATATATATATATATATATATATATATATATATATATATATATATATATATATATATATATATATATATATATATATATATATATATATATATATATATATATATATATATATATATATATATATATATATATATATATATATATATATATATATATATATATATATATATATATATATATATATATATATATATATATATATATATATATATATATATATATATATATATATATATATATAACCTTTGGTGGGTTAAGGCCAGAGGTAAAATGAATTTCACCAGAGTTAGGGAGAAAACAACAGCTAGAAACCAAATTAAGCTCAAACATGTTCCGGTACAAGGCGTTTGAAGGTGTGGAAGTCAATGGAAGTTGCGAAAGTGGTTAATTAGAGTGCGTTCTAAAAATAAGACTACATTGATACACGAACACTTCTCAATCGGAAGGAGGTATATTACTGTAGAGTTCAGAAGAAAGGTGCCATTATTGTAAAACAACAATAGAAATAAACGAGTATAAAGAAATTGGAGAGAGGTAACCCCGAAAGAGTTAACAAAGGAAAAAAGCTTTAGACTCTGATTTTTCAAAGAGAGAATGTGTTAGTGGAGTCACTCATTCGAGACATTCTTCATGAAAGGGAAAACGACACTCCTATAAAGGGAAAGCAGTTGTTGTGGTGTGAAGTAGTTTTGAAACTGCCTCACAACACCCATCCTCTTAGAAACTTGTTAGGAAAGATAAATAATATGCTCCTTCAAAGAAAGACCACGAGAAAAAGACACCGAGAATTTTATAGATAGATGAAGGTACTAGTTGTGTGTTTTCGAAGATGTTAAAGTTGTGTAAAATATTATGTCGAGTAAAAGACGAAAGAACCGAGTTTTTGAGGCATTTAAAACAACCAAATTTTCTTTGCCAAAATTAAAAATTTGAGAAAGACCAGAGGTTAGTGGCTTCAAGATCACCATCCTGGCATGAATTATTTTTTGTTGGGTGGGAGGTGTTTCAAAATGGAGGGAGTAATGAAAGGTTGTGTCCTCGGCGTAGGAGTGGATAATTGATGAAGTTATATAACATAATTGATGAATTGAAGAAAGGGTTGAAGATAGGACATAATCCTGAAGAACACCTCAATTAACAGACTATTCAACAATTGATGTAGAACAACCAGAAAGAAAATCCTCGGAGAGAAAACCACAGAGACAAAGATAAATACCAAAAGAGGGAAATTTATAGATCAAGGCATTGTGACAGATTCTATTGAAAGTTCCACATTATCCTGAGATAAATCAAAACGTGTACCGAAACACCGAAGAGCAGAAGAATAAGAGTCAAATAGAGAAGGAAAAGAGTTTCACCAGTAGAGCGTTCTTTATAGAAGCCATAATGACAATCAGAAATGAGATTAGAAGATTTAGTATTTCTAAATCTTCCCGTTAAGAGTAAAATTGAAACCTTTGAGAATTTCTGAGGTTAAAGCTACAGAACAATAGTTAGAGAGCCGAGAGAGATCTTCCTTTTTAGGCATAGGTTGAACGAGAGCAAGCTTTCAGTAAGAAGAATATGTTGAAGTTAATGATCACAAAAAAATGTTTACCAAGACAGGGTGCATGCTCAGAAGCACAAGATTTAAGAACCACAAGTGGGATGCCAAATCAGGTTAGTACGCCTTAGTGTTAAGCTCAGAAAGGGCATAAGCTTACGGAGAGTACAATTCAAATATTTAGAAGAAATTACAAAATTAGTCATAAAGAGATGGGGGAAGAGAAGAAGGAAAAATATATCCAGAATCGTCTAAAGTGGAGTCAGAGGCAAAGATATGAGCGAAGAGTTCAAGTTTAGCAGAAGGTAAGACAACTGTAGTGCCATCTGAAGAAACTAAATAAGGGAAAAGGGAAAATGCAAATATAAAGCAAACAATTTTTGAAAATTCCAGAAAAAAAAAATCATTAGAAAGAGAAACCACCAAAATAATTGCCCTTTAAACCGAGAACAAAAGTCCTTAATGTAACGGAGGATATATTTTTAGGTATATCTTAGATAAATTAAAGAAGCATTAAACATGAAAGAAGACTGAAGGCAATCGATTTTTGAAGGAAGCATACCAGCAGCCAATGAAACAAAAGTAAAAAGGTTCAAGGATTTTAGTTGAGGAGAAATAGAAAAAGCAGAAGAGAATCAATTCAGTCCAACTCTCTGAACATATATTTAACAGTTATGATCATTGTTTCATAAACTATACTTGTACAATATAGAGTTTAGATCACTCTTTCATCTTTAATTCTCTTAACATTTTATGATTACAAAATTTTCAAGCGCTTTGTATCATGAAAAAATCGCCATTGAAATTTCGGACTATGTTTGGTTTCCCTGGTTTCTGATGTGGTTCATTTGGGCTTAATACCTTCTTTTCTCAAAAGTTATATATATATATATATATATATATATATATATATATATATATATATATATATATATATATATATATATATATATATATATATATATATATATATATATATATATATATATATATATATATATATGTATATATATATATATATAATATACCATACATGAAATTTCCTATTCTGTCAGTTAATATTCCAGCTATAAAAGGAGCAATTATTGGTATAAAAGGACCAAAGGTAAATATAATTGCCGTCTCTTCTACAGTTAAGCCCAGTGCCTTCATTAACAATGTTGAGTAAGGAGCTATACATTGCGTTGCTGAAAATTATATATATATATATATATATATATATATATATATATATATATATATATATATATATATATATATATATATATATATATATATATATATATATATATATATATATATATATATATATATATATATATGATGGATTAAATGTGGAAGAATTATCCACAAAAATAAGCACACTTCTTTTTTTTGAATAATAATATGAAATGAATAATATATAATTAATTGTTTTTAATTCAAATATCAAGAAGAAAAATCAAATTTTTTTAAAAAATCCTGAACGAAAATAACTCATTTTGCCTTAAAATATTTATTATTATTATTATTATTATTATTATTATTATTATTATTATTATTATTATTATTATTATTATTATTATTATTATTATTATTATACGCTACACCATATCCCGTAAAATGCAGGGTGCCAATATAATTGCATAAATATAAATATAAATATAATCATAATTGAATTTTACTTATCGTCTTTCTCTCAAAATTATCTTAATCATCGATTTACCTCCCATAATAAAAAAGAAAGCAATCTTAATGGGAATAAGTTTCGGGTTGACGAAATCGACGCAACAAGTTGACGCCATTTTTTTACTCTCGTTCTTGAGTTTTCTTTGACTTCCACGAGCACGCATGGATATATGACGAAGGCTGAACTGTCTTCCAGGCATGGTTGAAAAACTGAAAAAATATCTGTAACGTTATCTTAAATAGAAACAGAAAACAAAGCTAAAAATATCCTAAAAAATAAAAAATGATGGATCACTTTACAAAAGACTTCTTTCAACAATTGTATCCCAGGAAAATAGTATTACTACATAGATGGTAGAATACTCATCCTACTCTAATTTTTAAATTAGTTTCCTAGTAGAAAAGGATAAAAAAATCACTAAATGACAATTTCCTTGCAGAAAAGTATAAAGAACATCGCTAAAAGACAATTTCTTAGTGGAAAAGGATTTAAAACTTCTCCAAAAGACAATTTCCTTGTAGAAAAGGATATAAACCTCTCTAAAAGACAATTTCCGTCAAGAAAAGGATAAAAACATCTAAAAGACAATTTCTTAGTAGAAAAAGATAAAACATCTCTAAAAGACAATTTCCTTGTAGAAAAGGATAAAAACAACTCTAAAAGACAATATCCTTGAAGAATAGGATAAAAGACATTTCTAAAAAAAAGACAGCTTCTTAGTAGAAAAGAATAAAAACATATCTAAAAGACAATTTCCTTGTAGAAATGGATAAAAACATCTCTAAAAGACAATTTATTAGAAGAAAAGGATAAAAAACATCTCTAGAAGAATTTTCTTGCAGAATTTCCTTGTAGAAAATGATAAAAAAAACATCTCTAAAAGACAATTTCTTAGTAGAAAAGATACAAAACATCTCTAAAAGAATTTATTTGTAGAAAAGGATTTTAAAAAATCTCTAAAAGAATTTCCTTGTAAAAAAGGATAAAAACTCTCTAAAAGACAATTACTTAGAAGAAAAAGGATTAAAAACACACTAAAAGACAATTTCCTTGTAGAGAATGATAAAAAATATCTCTAAAATAATTTCCTTGTTGATAGGGATAAAAGACATCTCTAAAAGAAATTTCCTTGTAGAAAAAGATAAAAAACGTCTCTAAAAGTCAATTTCTTAGGAGAAAAGGAGAAAAAACTTCTCTAAAAAACAATTTCTTAGTAGAAAAGGTAAAAAATCACAATTTCTTGGTAGAAAGGGATAAAAAAAAAAAAAAAATCTCTGCAAGACAAAATTAAAACAGTTTGGTCGTTGGAAACTTTCAGATTCAGACCAACAATCCTCATAAACGTTTTTATAAAGTTAAACTGAAAAACAATTCTATAAAGACCTTTCAATCTATGAGACGAAATTATACACATTAAAAGAGAAAAGAAAGTACAGATGGAAAACATAAGAGATTAAAAATAAAGAAATAATATAAAACCTTATATATATATATATATATATATATATATATATATATATATATATATATATATATATATATATATATATATATATATATATATATATATATATATATATATATATATATATATATATATATATATATATATATATATATATATATATATAT
>SEYY01021793.1:55000-57500 GCA_009176605.1 Armadillidium nasatum
AGAGAAAATCCCCAAAATGAAGATGAAGAACTTTTAACTCAAGACCCTCTTCATTTGGCTAAGCAAAGAGAATACAAAAAGCATTTGTTAGCCAAAATAAAAAATTCTGCTATGAAGAAAACTGAAGAGAATAGAAAAATGGATCATGATCCTATTGGAGTAATGCTTCACAATCCTGAAGCTAAAAATGGAGGGAAACCTATTGGAGCTTTTGATATGGTTGATACTATTAAAGGACAAATTAAAACCAAAGATAATTTTGGTCATAGAATTGTTCACTTTGATCTGAAAGGAGCACCTCCCAAAATGAGCTATTTAATCTCTCTTTTACCTTTTTTAAGAACCATTGGTGCTACTGGTATTTTGGTTGAATATGAAGATATGTTTCCTTATTGGGGAGAATTAGAAAGACTTTCAGCTCACAACGCTTATAAAAGGGAAGAAATATCTGCCTTTCTTCAAGAAGCTTTAAAAAATGGCCTAGAAGTTATACCATTAATTCAAACATTTGGTCACATGGAATTTGTATTAAAACTAAAGGAATTTATCAGTTTAAGAGAAGTTCCAAATTATCCTCAAGTTATATGCCCAACCAATAATAAAACTTTGCCACTTTTGAAAAAGATAATAGACCAAATGATGGAAGTTCACCCAGGTATAAGTTGGATTCACATTGGCTCTGATGAAGTTTATAATATTGGGGAGTGCTCCAGATGCCAGAAATATATATCCAGTTCTGGGATTTCAAAAAATGATCTTTTTTTAAGACACTCTGTAAAGGTTGCTCAATATATTAAGTCTTCTTATGATATTCAGCCAATCATGTGGGATGATGAATTTCGCAAGACTCCATTAAAATCAATAATAGATTCTGGAATAGGTAAATATGTTGAAATTATGATATGGAGGTATAGTCCAGGAATTTTAGCTGGAATTAGAAATGACATCTGGGAGAAATATAGCGAAGTTTTTAATGGTATTTGGGTAGCTGGAGCATTTAAAGGAGCTGCTCAACCAGATAGCTTTTTAACAGATATAAATGAAAGGCTTAATAACAATAAAGAATGGATGGATGTTCTTAATTTATATAAAGGTAACATTCCATTTAGAGGTATTGTATTAACAGGCTGGCAAAGATTTGATCACTTTGCAGTTTTGTGTGAATTGTTACCACAGGGTATTCCTTCTTTGGCAGTGAACCTTTACTATATTATTAATAAAAAGTCTGATCATAATGCCTTATTAAATGTTGGAAAAGTTCTTGGTTGTGACTCATTTCTCAATATGGATTTGAAATACATAGAATATGTTAACCATTGTACATTTCCAGGATACAAAGTTTATGAAATTTCACAAAGATTATATATGCTAAAAAAAGATGTAGATAATATGCTTAAAACAAGTTATGTTCGTGGTTGGGTTAGTGATTTTAACATCAAACACAAATATGCAAGTCCACAAATGGTAGAGCAAGGATTGCAAGATCTTTCAATGTTGTTATTTGAATATAGAAAACTCGCTACAGATTCCAGTAATGCTCTTGGAGAAATTTATGATGAGTACACAGTTCATGAATGGATTGAAAACAACCTACAGAAAACTTCTGATCAACTCAATTCTCTGTTTCGCGCAAGATCAGAACTATTAAAGCAAGTTGATTGGCCAAGAAGACCAGTGCTAGGTCATAATGAAAAAGAATTGTAGTCAGTTACAAATTTCTGTAATTATCAAATGAACAACTGGTCTTCAATAAGTTTTAATTTCTATTTATTTATTTTTTACTTTGTTTTTATTTTTGTTTGGTGTTGTAAAAATTTTAATATGGAACTTTGAAATGAATAAAAATAGTAGAGATAAATATTATAATGTTGTTGACAAACCCTTTAAGATTGTCAGTGTGATGTTAGTTTTAATAATTTTTTTTTTTTACTTATTGATTATCAAGAATAACAGTTATATTAATTAGAGGAAAATAAATTTTCTTACATAATTGAATGTACTTTATAAGTAATTCAGTAATACTGTATATGTGATTTAGATTAGTATTAGAAAAAATGTTAAATTTTGTCTTTATAAGACGTATTATACTAACGGTTGAATCTTATTATTATTTAGTTAATGGTAGGATTTATATGTTCATGTTGTATGTTTTTAAAAGTATAAGTATTATTTTGTAAATAAGTTGTTCTTGATAATTGAAAGTAGTTGACAGAATGTAATGATTTATTATTGTGAAGAAATTGCCGTCTTAAACATAAATTAATCATAAAAAATTGTTATAGAGATTTACAGGATATCAACCATTTTTTGTTAATAACAATTAATTATCAGTTAAAAGGTTACAAGGTAATAAAGGAACCTTAGCATTGATTTTTTTTTTTTTTTTTTTTAAATATAAATTACACATTCTAAATTTGATGTTTTTGATAAGTAATTTAAAATGTATAAGTTCTGTAATATAATATTAATTAAAATTAATGTTAATTAAAATAACTTTAGT
>SEYY01021793.1:62500-85000 GCA_009176605.1 Armadillidium nasatum
GTGGCTGTGGGTATGGAGGGTTTTGTATTGTGATGGATATGTCGTCGGCATATGTTATTAGTATATATATATATATATATATATATATATATATATATATATATATATATATATATATATATATATATATATATATATATATATATATATATATATATATATATATACTGACATGACTGACAAAATTTAATTTTGACAAGAAATCTAAGGCTGAGAAAAGATTAATCATCACTGCCCATTAAATAAATACAATTCAAAAAGATAGGAAACTGATTGCATATTTAAAAGTTATTTTAACCGTTAATATAGAACTTTAAATGTCCATATATACATTGAAATGAATTTTAAGCAATGAGGAGACTTTTCATGCCCACGTATGTCAGCTAATTAAACTAATATGACTAATAAAAGCTTACATTTTTGCTTAAGAACAAAGCTGCAAGAGCTAACGTCGAAAGGGTACACTAAATACAAACATTTCTTTAGGGAAAATAAATGTTTTCTATTATATACATAAGCTTTATTTTCTGTAAAGGCACACAATTGAAGGCAATATAATTTAAATTATATAACAACAGGTATAAGTCGATCTTTACACAAAGACCAATATATATATATATATATATATATATATATATATATATATATATATATATATATATATATATATATATATATATATATATATATATATATATATATATATATATATATATATATATATATATATATATATATATATATATATATATATATATATATATATATATATATATATATATATATATATATATATATATATATATATATATATATATATATATATATATATATATATATATATATATATATATATATATATATATATATATATATATATATATATATATATATATATATATATATATATATATATATATATATATATATATATATATATATATATATATATATATAGCTGGTTATATCAAAAATTTCCTTATTCAAATACTATGCAAAATTCAAATTTTTTTTTTTTTTTAACAAAAATAATTTTCGTAAATTTCATTACAATAAACCTTACTGGAAGGATTATTTTTATAAGGTTATGATTTTTTTATGCATACATTTATATTAACATCAAAATTTAATAACTTTGAGTAAATAGACACCATCAGCATAATGCATTAATTTCTTTATGTATTCTGGGTCAGCGTTATATAGTACAGATGGATATTAACAGCAATTGATTAAATATTAGATATATTAAATATTAGATAGATTTGTAACTAATAGATTCCTATTAGTTACAAATGGAGGTTTACAAAACATAATGGAAAATTTAAAATTCTTCATTTTAAATAATCTCCTTATAGGAGCTAGTGAAACTTCTATTATTTAAGTTTTCGAAGTATAATTTAAGTCTTCACCTTGCTTTCTATAAGTTTTATGGCTAGTTTAAAATGACATCTAAAATTTTCTCAGCAATAATCAGGCATACAGGTTATTTCACGAAACTCTATTTAAATATGACCAATTTCAATACATATTTTATCTAAATAAGATGTTTATTGGGAAAAAACATTATCACAGGGATTAAAATGACTGAATGAATTGCGCACTTCTAACTAAACTAGCGAAATAATTAAGAAACTAAGAATTGTAGGAGGAACAATAACCTGACTAGCATAACAACACACATGAAACATTAATTCGACTATTTGGTTATTTAATTTTTTTTTTTTTTAGAAAACAAAAAGATTTTCAAGTGTATGAAATAGGATAGATTCTTTTTGTCATTTAGAAACTTTTTTTTTTAAATGAAGAGAATCGAAGGGTGGAATCCTTGGTCTAAGAACGTACAAGCGAAGAAGTGGAAGATGAAATATCACTAAACATGAATGTTGAGGATAGAAAATGATAAACACCACTATAGCACTAAAAATAATTTAGTACAAGCACAGTAATTTCAATTAAAAGGAGTAAAGCTGCTTTAGAAATGAGAAAGTTCTGTATTTTAATATTAAATTTTGAATATAAATAAAAGTTTAAATATAAAATATTAACTACTATTTCTTAAATATTATTTATAAAACTGTTTTTAATATTTTTTGAAAGTAACAACACTGACTGTTGTATGCATAATTTTTTTTAATTTATTACAGTTCTTGCCTTCATAACATTATTTAATATTTAGAAAAACTTTACTATTTAAGTATGTTTAAAAACTGAACTTTAATCTAGGTGTGTGTTTTGTTATATGACTTTTAATATCAGAATTATTTTAAACATCCATGATTATATTATTATTCAATGATAAGTTTTTAAAAAAATGAATTAAAATTATGAGCAGGAAACAAGACTATCAGTTAATATCTGTCTTAGAAAATCGTTTGTTATTTCATTACTTTATAATATATATATATATATATATATATATATATATATATATATATATATATATATATATATATATATATATATATATATATATATATATATATATATATATATATATATATATATATATATATATAGTCAAATATGAGTATATTTTGAAGTAAACTATGCAAGAAACTTAACAAATGTTTCAACAAAGTAAAATACATACTTAAAGCTTATATATTTAAAAAAAAAAATCAATTTTTTCAATCCATGCCTGAACATACAGTAACTATTTACATCGGAATGTTTATCACACATGTTAACAAGAGAAAAATTAACAAACAATGACAAAAACCTCTATTATAATTGTGAAGAGGATTTAGACCCTTTTGATATATCATTACTATTAGTAATAGTCGGTATTCGGTCGGTAATGACGTGATATATAAATTGATCCTTAGAGAAGTTCTTGAACTGTAATTTATTGCTTGTCATCTTTATACAAGTTCCATTTGCTTTACCTTCCAAATAACACCTAGCAAAAAATTTGTTTGTTTCGTGTACTTCTTCATGGTCTACATAATCAGTAAGCTGAAAACAAAAAAATTTATGTACATTAACACTATAAAAATTAAAATTATTAACAAGTTTCAATTCTAATAATGCAATATACAGTCCTTAGTAAAACTGATCATTTAAAGTAAATGTATAAAATCAGCCAAGGTTTATTAGATTATAAAACCAGTTCTTAAGATTGGACCTTCCTTTATCGAAATGGATTTCACTAAAAGGTTGTTTCCATTTTATGTATGAGTTTCAGTTCACAAAGTAAGGAAAACGTTGAGCTCCTGTTGAAGTATGATACTTCTGCCAAGAAATGGTTAAATTTGCTAAGAAGTGATAAGAATGAAAGTATTGGGAAAATGGTGACGATAAATGAAGTTTATCGCATTTCAACTAAGATACGGTAGATGACCATGAAAAAACTAGCACATGGGAGAAAAGTCTTCAAATATATACTGAACAGGAGTAAATGAGCCAGATCGCTTCTAGTTCCGGTTTCGTTAATGAGTGTGTGACTACTAATTAATATTGGTCTTTATGTGGTTCTCTCCTCGTTTGTGGCACATTCAATAAAATCTGACAACTTGTCAGGGTGCAAGGGAGTGATCAGTTGATAAGTGGATGGTAGATAACATTTTAAGTAAAAATACTGAGCCTCCTATATTAAATTATTTTTAGTGTATAATGAAATTACTTAAATAAGGGACCTCAGTAATTTGGTCAATAGATTTTCCATAAAATGAAATAGGATATTTAAAAAAAAAAGTCTTTGTGGATATATATATATATATATATATATATATATATATATATATATATATATATATATATATATATATATATATATATATATATATATATATATATATATATTATATATATCATAATATGAGTATATTTTTGAAGTAAAACTATGCAAGAAACTATAACAAAAGTTTGGGCAAAGTAAAATACATACTTAAAACTTATATATCAGTATCCTGGACTCTGTATTTAATTAACTAATGAATACACTAGATCTAATAATCATACAGAGATCAGGATGAGAACTCCCAAGTGATAAATCATGGCATTAAAATACAGTGGCATAGTTCGGTACGTAGAATACAAAGGAAATGTAAACGAACAAAATTATGAAAAGGAAGACATTAACCAAAATAATAAAAACAATATAAAGTAGAAACGTTTTGAAGACACTGAAATTAGTGCGCCTATTCTTAACAGTAAGAATATTACATTCATGAGGGTGGATATAGAAAAATTAATGATTTAACTGTATTGAATCTAGCGATAGTTGTTTATGGTTTAAAAATTATTTCGGTGATAAAGTGTAGACAACTTTATGCGTCAAAAATCAAAATTCAACACAAAATTTTTAAAAACTGCAATATAAACCCATAACACAAACAGACAGTTTTGCAAGAAATATATATATTAATATTTCATCAAGCGATAATTTAGAAAGAAAATAATCAATTGAATGTTTACAACGAAAATATATTTAAATTAAGGTTGCAATTTTAAAATGGGTTATTTTTAGAGATCATCCAAAAGAAAATTTTAATTTCTAAAAATGAGAGACGGACACCAGAGGATCAGCAAAATTTTTGAATACTACTACCATTAGTTCAACGTACGTTTAATGTGACAAAGCTTTTTTTTTTTTTTTAGTTTAACTGATGTAGTTAAACTTTACATGCTTACATCTACACAAAAATTATAGAAAAAACAAGAATAAGTTTTATAACTAATAGCCATAACAGACAAATGTAGAGAACGACAGTGCCTCTGTTTTAATATAAACATTATGGATGGTACATTATTATAACTTATCTTTCTTTTCCAAAAGTATAAATTTGATAAAATAATAAATTTCAAGTCAATGGCAAATTGAAAAAGAAAAAAATACAGCACAAATTTATAACTATATAGTGCCCAATCGCAAAGTTTTACAATTAGCTTAACAAGTAAAGCAACTATCTTCTAAATAATAATGCAAAAAAACAAAAACAAAAAAATTCCACACAAATTTTTACCACAATGAATGTGCTCACCTTCATCCATTTGCAATCCGCGAGTTCTCTTTTGCACATCGTAATATTGTGTGAAACTGGTTTCAGAATTACTATAAAATATAGATCAGAGCAGCCAAAATTAGTTTTATGCATATGACGAAATGCAAGTAATGACTCAAATACAGCATCAACTCCAGTCTCCTCTTTTAACTTCTCGTATAGCTGCATCTGACAGATTTTCATCTATTACACAATATATATATATATATATATATATATATATATATATATATATATATATATATATATATATATATATATATATATATATATATATATATATATATATATATATATATATATATATATATATCACACATCAAAAAATTATGGAGAATTAATTATTATTAATAACAACAAATATGATTAAACTTTAAATACATAGTATATAAGTGTAAAAATTCATTCTCTTTAATTTCCATCACGTGTTACTTGGAATAATAATATAAAAATAAATATTAAAACTAAAAATTAAACAGTATTTGCACTAAAAATGAAATTTATATATATATATATATATATATATATATATATATATATATATATATATATATATATATATATATATATATATATATATATATATATATATATATATATATATATATATATATATATATATATATGGACTGTGGTGTCAGAGTACTTATACGATAAGCCATTTTCATTCACACTGATTCACAATTATGCCAGTTGGAAAATCTACTCAAAATATTCCTAAATATATCAAATTTAAATAAAAAAACTAAAACATGTTTTCTACAAAATATGTAAAAGAAAGAGTGATCCCTAGTTTTCCTTTTTCACTGCATATTTAGCCCACCGTAATACAGCTCGCTGATTCAAACATTATCCTCTTCAAATTATTTATATGCAGTTCATTGTGAAGATTTTTAACATTGGTTGTGAAATAATAACATTTAACTGACAAATGGAATATAACTCAAAATTAAATGCACAATCCAATAAGTTGTTTATTCATTTATTACTTTAAAGTGAAATTCTGCTACTGCAAGCGATGTTGCTCTTTTCTATAAGTTTTTAATGTAATGTCTGATTGCTTTGGAAATGGGATATGAAGGGGATACCATCTACATTTGTTTTAATTTTTTCCCAAGAATAAGATGATCGGCAATTCGTGTAACCGAATTTTCTTTGAAGACTGTAAATAACTGTAAAAACATATTTAAAATTCATATGCTGAACATTTGAATTTTGATCTAGTGCAATACGTCCCCATTTACTCTATTATATAATACTTCTATTACGCCAAGATTCTACAAGAACTACATAAATCGAGGTTATGCGTCAGAGTCTATGTAATCTTAGTAACTTGTATTAGTCTTAGTCAATATAGATGTAAAAAGTGCTCCAAATCCAAGTGTTATATATATATAAATTTTAATAATTCAATTTCAGACAGAATAATAATGTCAATTGCACTTTCTTTTTTAATTTTGGGAAATTTTTTTTCTAAAACAAAATTTTATTTAATTCTAAACATTTTAAAACAATAGCTCTCTGAAACTGGGAAAGAGATCTGTCAACTAAAACTAGTGTTTTTGATAATTTTACAGGAAGATGATTTACATTGTGTGCATTGTATAAAAAATACAATGATAGTAAAAAATTAGGTGAAGGAAACTTTTAGTTGTTTTACTTGCATGAATGTAATTATATATATATATATATATATATATATATATATATATATATATATATATATATATATATATATATATATATATATATATATATATATATATATATATATATATATATATATATACTGGAGGAAAAAACGTCTTTTACAAAGTTCTTCATTTAAAACAAAGTTACTGTAGAAATGACTAGAAAAAATTTCATAAACAATTTCTCAAAATTGTATATAAAATTTGGGTAACTTTATTCACAACCAGCTTTTGAAGTCATATGGAGAATTGGTTTATTTATTATAGTTTTTCCAAAAAGATGAGGTATAAAAAATATTACTGTCAAAGAAGACACAAATAAAAAAAAAATCTTCAAAAATATTCTTATCAGGCTGTTAAAATTCCCTAAAATGGATACCTCCACTTGCTATAAAGTTAACTGTTAGAAGAGTCGGATTTATGTACACAAGAAATTGAAAAGCTGAAATAGGATACACAAGAACTTGAGGAAATGGAGCTAGAGTTGGACAGAAAAGAAACTGAGAGATAAGATTAGGGTAGTTTGCTATATTCCACAGCCCTGATATATATATATATATATATATATATATATATATATATATATATATATATATATATATATATATATATATATATATATATATATATATATATATATATATATATATATATATATATATATATATATATATATACTGTATATATATATATATATACCCAGTACCTATATGCATAAATCATGCACATGCACTAATTTAGTCATTAAAGCAATGAATCAAAATTTTGCTGGCCATCGCAAATATTATTTTCCAACTATAAAAGTTTATTCATAACATCTGGTAAAGAATGTATCAAGCAATGTAGCATTTATATATATATATATATATATATATATATATATATATATATATATATATATATATATATATATATATATATATATATATATATATATATATATATATATATATATATATATATATATATATATATATATATATAAGCAGGCAAATTGAATTTTTCAAATTCCATTTCTAATATAGGCCTGATAAACAAAAAAAATTGAATATTTATATTTTTGGTTTTATCTAATATTAAAGTTAAAAGACTCACTTATCTAACTGCATGATGGAGAAAAATGAATATATTCTGGCACATTCAAGCAATGTACCATACATTCTCAGAACCAATGAATTCTGTTCCTGAACTGGTACATTCCATGACATGAATATTTGTATTTACAAAAGAGATTATTTAGCAAAACCAAAGACCTATGTACTTGAAACAGTCAGTATTGTATAACATGAATTTTCATTTTTTAAATCTTACCAACTTCAACATATCCTCCAGGAAGCTTCCAATGAGGAAAAGATTGAAACCTTTCCCTTACTACCAATAATTCATCAGCTTCATTTACAACAAAGCCTCCCACGCCTAAGGTGTTATGAGCAAAACTATAAAAGTATTAAAAAAAGCATTATATAAATCCCAACATAGTAAGAAAGAGAAATAAAATAATGTAAGAAGGGCAAACCTTTACAACGGATACTTATTTACAAGAGCAAAAATAATTTTATTACAGTATCTCCTTACACTAACAAGGGTAATGAGACAAATAAATTGAATCCACAAATAGCCATATTTACCTCGGTATCTGATAAGGCTCATCTTTTGGTAACCATTTAACCATGGTAACATAGTTTGGTTTAGCATGATGATAATTAAACCCATTCTGTAAAGATAAAAAAAAGATTAAGAATTAAATATTAACAAAGGTTTCCATAAAAAATACAGTTACAAAAACTTGGGCAGTTCTAAATTCCGGAATTTATTAGTAGCAGAGCTAAGGGCTTAAGATACTAAACATGGGACAAATTAATAATTTTATTTATCATTAATAGTTAATATTTCAATCAAAATAGGCTGAAAGAGAAGATATTAAAAAAATGCACAGTTAAAAAAAAAATGCTTGGAAAATATTTTCAGTTATAGTTCTAATCATATTAAGAATCTATTAATTGAAATAATATCATTTAAGCTAGCTTAAATTTTTTTTTTTTTGTAGGGAGGTGGTATCTCTACCATTTTTAAATAAAACTTTAGAATAAGTCCGAATCAAAAACCTGGGAAAACACTGGTAAGTACATGCAATCCATCTGCTTTGGGGTGAATACATAGTTGGACAGAAGGCCAACATAAGATACACAGCATGCAAAAGTGTGCAAGTCACAGGAAGTGGAGAAAATAGAATGAAGTGTGTTCCAGACTTTTTCAGTAGTGTATTTGTATGAAAAAATGAGAACATTAGTTAAATATAAGGTAAAACAGCTGAACAGAGAAAAGCATGAGACTGTGCAGAAAGATGAGCAAACCATCACCTCAAAGAGTTCGCAAAAGAGCAGTGTCAGTTGTATTTGGGTTAGAATAAAGAGTTAAGCAGCAGGAAAGAGATTGGAGAGTTAGTGAGAGTAAGAAAGTTGATAAGTCAAAAAGCCCTAAACCCTACCCTTTCAAGAAGAGCTATGTGAAAAGAATCATCCAAGACTTGCAATATATATATATATATATAATATATATATATATATATATATATATATATATATATATATATATATATATATATATATATATATATATATATATATATATATATATATATATAATATTTAAACTAACTTAACTGGGATCCAAAAAGAATGTTCCAAGTAGACATTCATCCATACTGCTCTAACTTTTTTCTCTTTCCACACACTTATTGAATCTGTAAAAAAGAGATGATTTTAGATATTTCCAGAGTTATTCTTAAAAAGTTATCTGATAACTTTAACAAAAAGAAAATGTCAAATAAATTTTTAATCTATTTTATAGAATTATACTCTAACTCAGTTGGATAAAACTTTGCAACTTGCTGTTCAAGTAAAACAAGGTAAAAAACTAGCATTCATATTCAACATAACCTAAATAATCTTCATTTTAGTGAAAATAAACAAAATAATATTCATAATTATGTAAGGTGGTGTAAACTTCATAAAGTGAAATCTTAAAAATCTGAAGTAAAAATTTATATATAATATGGAAATTATACAGAAACATGAAACTTATAAGTACAAATTACTAATATAAAATTTTAACAATTTAAATATTAAAGTGATATGTATGGGAAATGTATGAAGGAAAGAGATTTTGGATGCACATTTTAAAGAGGGATATAGACAGCTCTTCTACAATAGGATTTTGTTTATTAGGAAGTCAGTAATAAGATTTAAAAATATTACCAGAATAAAATAAAAAAATAAGCATACATATTGTAAGCAGATACTGTATTATAAATTTAAAACTTTTAATTATTAACGTCAGCAGGAGTGACCAAATCATGGAATATTCTATCACTGCATGCGTTACATCAAGACATTTTAAGGGTAAATATATTTAAATCTTGGAAGGATTTTCAGAATGTGGGTTGTAGGCAGCTGATACTCAAAAATAAAAATATTTACCAATCATTGCCCTAATAAAGATCAGAAAAGTTTAGAATGTAAAATACAGTGACTAATACTAAACTTATTAATCCAAGTTTTTACTTAGAGATGGATATACAAAAAGTGGAAAGTTTTTTTTATATACCTAATATTAAATTCAAATAATATATTTGGAAAAATACCTAGATTTTATTTAATGATATAATTATGTCAATAAAACTTTCTTGAAGATTCATTATCAATTAAATTTATTTTATTCACAGTTCTCATAAATCTTACAACCAGCTGAAATTTAAGTAAAAATGTCTATTTAAAAATTTAAATATCTGCCAGTACTTCAGCCCATTTAAAACTAAGAAAATACTTAAATCCCAATAAAATGTAGTCATATTTACCTTCCAATATAGATGAGAAATCTTTTTCAGTTTTAGGTTCAGTTTTTGAGTTCACAGAAACTCCAAAAAATCTGTCATATTCTCCCTAAATAAAGATTAATACAATGAGACTGTGCTGAAAATTATATAAATTTAACACTAATAGTAAATATGGATTATTTAAAATGACAGGACAGTATGATGATAAAAATAGGCATATTTACTCCAATTTCTATTTTGTCATACTATTATACAATTGTACTTTCATATACAATTAATAAAATGTGGACTTGACATTCCTAATGGTTATCAATATATATCAAACATATAATAATATATGGTAAAATCAAACTATCAATCTAAATTTAAATTATTAAAATAAAAATAACTATTCTATTATCTTAAGAGCCTACAATAATGCATCTAACCTTATTAAATCCCTATGGCATATAAAGCTGATTTTGTAAGATTTGTTTTAAAATTATGCCAATAATTAAATGATCCAACTGGGTCACAGTGACATAGTTCAACAGCAGAGTCCACCATCCTAATAACCTAATTTAATGGTAAAACTGCTTTTGGTTTTTACTGTACAAAAGTGTTCCAATCAGAACATTACAAAAATAGAGACAGTTAAAAGCCACACAGGCCAATGAGACTGTCCAAGCTTCATTAGGCTTTCTACAATATATGTATTCCTTCTATAGAGTAAAAATAAATTGTGCTAGTTTGCAACATGAACATCCAGTATAGCACAGTTCTTAGTTTAGCCATTTTTTTTTTTACAGACTCGCCATTAAGAAGCATATTCCTTCCCTCCAGGCAGACAATATAGGAACATAGGAAAATAGAGACAGTTAGAAGCCACAAGGGCCTATTGAGACTGTCTCAGTCCAAACAAATAATAACAATAACAATACTAATACATGCACAAAAGACTAGGTCTATCCCAACCCAAGTTATCAGTACATTCATGCAAAGGCAAAAGTAAAACTAAGCCCAATTATACATGCAATCACCATCACCAATTACAAAAAAAAACTGCCGTTAGGCTTAGTCATAGGTTAATCTGTTGATCTAAAAATTCATAATATATACCCGCCAATTTGGTTTAGTCAAGTTATACTACATAATACCTAAACCATAATATACTGCCCTTCTGGAACAAATTCAAAATTTAAGGCATGGCCAACGTTCTAGTTGTGATTTGCTTAAAGGATAACACTATCCCATTGTCTAACTAACCTTAAATATTCCGTTTTCATTCATTTTCAAAAATCTCCAGTCTAGGCTTACTATCCTAGACCAAAGGAATTTTACAGTCCCAATACTGGTTAAACTAGCATATGGGTAACGATAAATATAAACAGGTTCAAATTCAGAACAAAATAAAAAAGTTAAAAAAGAAACAAAGATGGATTAAAGTCCAGTTCAATTTTCTCATAGTTTTGTAGTCCAAAACCCCAAAACCCAAATACCCAAGAGCCATATTGCTAAGGCCTAAAAGTTGCTAGAAGCTAAATTTTTTTAATGTGAAATTTATGTTTTTTAATTTTACCAAAAAATAAAAAATAAAAAAATAAAAAAAAAATAAAAAATAAAATAAAAAAAATTCTTTTGTGGAAAATGCAAAGAGTTTAGGAAAATGCTGTAAATAACTATTTGCTGACAAAGTAAAGGCGAAAAAATAAATAAATAAATAAGATAATAATTAATAAAAATTATAATAATAATGTAATAATAATAACAATATTAATAATAATAAATTAATAATAATAATAATAATAATAATAATAATAATAGTAATAATGGTAAGAAAAAAATAATGAAATAATAAAATTGATTCGGACTGAGGTTTTCTACTTACTCGTAGTTTGTAAAATGTTGTAAATGACTATTTGCAATACTAAATGAAGGTGACAAAGTAAATTGAAAGAATAATATTAATATAATGATAGCAATAATAATGGAATAATAAAACTGATTCAGACAGAAGTTTTCCTATATAACGTACCCACAGAACGAGACAATCAGCAATAAAGGTAATTTATATGTGAAATCATTGTACAAATAGAAATTTTATCATTCACAACCATAGATTTTGTTCACATCTCAGGAGCCGAGAGTGATCACATAATGACATGGCAAGTATGGCAAATCCATTTCATATTCCAGACGACTTTTAATATTTGTTTGTTTTAGATTAATCTTTTGTTAATAATTTAAGTGACAATATATCTTACGAACTCCATGTTGAGAACGCCTATTTTTTCACATTTTAATGTTTTTGGTGATTTGGTAGTGCTTGCTACTTAAGTTGGATTATTTGTTCACAACAGTCAAAGAAATTGCATACTGTATGCATAATTATGCAGTCAGGTTAATAATTTGCATGATTAAAACTTTAAAATCTACAAAGAACAATTCAAATCAAATGACAGCTTTACATCATATTGATTGAGAAGTTCTAGGTAGAACATTTGATTTCTAACTGTTTATTTTCTTAATATTCTTATCCTCTTGATGAGTTCAGCTAGAATCTTTCTGTTTCTGATAATTTTTTCTCACGTTCTCATATGTTGAAAAGAAAATTTCTTGAACTGTGTGTTATAGATATTAAAAATATTGACGATTCGATACTTAAGAAACAATATCGATAGTTCTATATATCAGTGAAAATATTGAAAATATCTATATCGATATATATCGATAAAATTTCAGTAAACTCGTTTCTCAGTTTTGTACAACAATTTATTATTAAACTGTGGTATACTTTGTCCATTTTATATGCTTTTTTGTTGTAGAGTTTATCCCTTTTGTTTTTGTGGGCCTAGATTACTGTAAGGTTATGTGTTTGCTGTTATATTCGAAAATTTATTCAAGGCAAAGTTAAATTTAATGCTTTATTATTTGTTTTTCGTATTTTTACATAAAAATAGAAAGGTGAAAATCATATGAGCCTATCAAAACTACCGCATTCAGAAGCAGGCTTATCAAGATAGTATTTTGGGATCTACTATGGTTCAACATGATTTAAATAAACATCTGGGTTGGTCTGAAGAATGTATGGTAAATGAGTTTTAATAACAAAAAGTTTTTTAACGTTGGTTAGGCAAATAAAATTTCGATTACGAATTGTATGGGAAATGATTTGAGTCAGTGGATAAGGAAAAAAATTTGTGATTATCATTAGTAATTGAAAAACGTCTTATAAACAGTTTAGATCGAGGGATACTGTTAACAGTGTTAGGAATAATAAAGTATATTTTTACTTATAAAGGTGAGAAGGTTATCAGTAAGCTCTGTAATGGCTATCTTAGACCATTGATTGAATACTATGCTCAGGTTTATTCTTATCTGAAAAGATATGCTGTAAGCAACTCAAATCAGAGCAGTAACAATTTTTTTGGGATAAATGTGTAGTCCATGCCCACATCTCTCTTTTATTATATTAAAAATATAAAAAAATATGCTGAAATGCAATACACATACCACATTTAAGCACAGAAAAATAAAGTACATAGAAATACAAAAAATCACTTTAAAAAATAAAAATTGATATCTTTATCGAAAATGTTAATGTGATTGTCCTTTGACTATCTTTCATTTTTACACAATACTTGGATATCATGTTGAAATATATATTTGATCTTCGACCCTTTGCTATTTTTTTGTTGTATATTTTAATATAAGGTTTTCAGTGCACAATAAATGATGAAAATAATATAATATATTATATATATATATATATATATATATATATATATATATATATATATATATTATATATATATATATATATATATATATATATATATATATATATATATATATATATATATAATTATATAGAGTATACAGAAAACTTTTTTTCTTAATGTATCAAAAATACAAAGGTGAAATGGTCTGAAATCAATTTTTTCTTCATAATTGAAGTGCAGAAAATGATTTTTCACACTATAAAGTATAAATAAATACACAAAAACTATTTAACTAAGAGTAATAATTATCATAATTCAACAATATATTGTATGACTTTAATGGCGTATTATCATTTGGCGTTGCATTACCAGGTTGCTGCATTAGTGTTAGAAGGAATTGTTTTGAAATTTTTTTCATAATATATTGAAATTACAAAGATTAAATATTATAAAATGGAAATAAATTTGGCATTTATTTGTTTAAAACAATTTTTTTTTACATTATTTTGTTCTGAAAGGCTCAGTATTCGCTAGATTAGACTTACTTACTGGCCATTAAGAGTACTTTACCCATTAAGTCCAGTTTATATTAAGTCAAAGAAATTTGCTAGATCTTACAAACTAGTCTGACTTAACCTAACCTGAACATAAAGGGTAAAAGTGCACCTAATAGCCAACAAATTGGCCTAACCTAGTGAATGCTGGGTCTTTATTATTAGTGTTATATAACAATTAAAATATGTAAATAAAGAAAAAATATTCTTATTACTTCAATTTTCTTTATAGTTTAGTTTAGTATATTTCAAAAATAAAATTTTTATTTTTTTTAATCTTATTAGCTCCAAAAGTTATAAAATTTCGTATGATTACCCTCTAACACTGATGCAGCAACCTGTTAGTGCAAAGCCAAATGATAATATACTATTAAAGTCCTTTGATGTGTTGTTAAATAATTGTAGTTATTACTCTTTGTAAATTATTTATTTATTTTATTTTTTTGTGTTTAATATACAAAATTATTTTTGTACCCCAATTAATAGAAAAAAAATTTGATTTCAGACTATTTTGTCTTTGTATTTTTGATATATTAAGAAAAAAAATGCTGCTGTGCACTCTAGAACTATATATATATATATATATATATATATATATATATATATATATATATATATATATATATATATATATATATATATATATATATATATATATATAATATGGCTCATGTCAAAAAGATCTTACGTTCATTTTTTAGAGAAAAAAATAAACGGAAATTCCCCAAAATGCGGTGAAAATAATAATAAAAAAAAGTCAATTAATAAACTTTTATTTATGAAATCGGTGGAGCTTAAAATTTTTTTTTAACCTTTCTTTTGTATAAGTAAAGAAACGAATAATATTATATATATATATATATATATATATATATATATATATATATATATATATAATATATATATATATATATATATATATATATATATATATATATATGCGTAAATTTAAAATTCTGAAATATTTTTCACATGTTTATATCTATTTCAACGTTCATATTTGGTCCACCGATGGAAACTGATGTCATAAGAAGAGCATTCGCACAAACCTGCAATGGAAAACATTTATTTTGCCAAAAGTAATGTAACATAGAGTAAATAATTGTAATTGAAATAACCTAACCTAACCTAACCTAACCAAACCAAACGTAACCTAACCTAACCTAACCTAACTTAACTCTGCATTCCCAAACTATAACTTGACCATATTGCTTTAATTTCATAGAATGTTCATTACAGCACGCTTTACTTAAAGGAATAATATTAAAACTTTGAAAAAATTTTACTGCATCAATTTCATTTTTTACATTCTCTGTAATCCAATCGAGGTTGTAATTACTAGACATATTGTATTATCTTAAACTCTCACACCCTCTCCTGTCACACCAATCAATAAAAATACATGTGCATATTTTTTAATTTGTAAATTTAGTAACTTAAATATAATAATATAAAATAAATAATAAAAAGACATAATAGTATGAACTAAATAAACTTCACACCTTCTTATAATTCGTAATCTCAGTAATTTAATCATTTCTGGTGTATTTTTTTTTTTTTTTTTTTTAAACTTTTAGTTTTTAAGATTTTTAACATGACCCATATATATATATATATTTTTTTTTTTTTTTTTTTTTTTTTTTTTTTTTTTTTTTTTTTTTTTTTTTTTATATATATATATATGGTTTAACTCTCTTAGTGTAAGGTTGTGCTTGTTAGAGCTCCAATGCTGGTGTGTGTGTTTGTTTTTTTTTTTTTTTTTTTATATATAATCTTAAGTGTGTGTTGTGTTTTTAACTTTTCTTTAAGTGCATAGTGTTTTAATCTTTTAGTGTTTTAATCTCTTAGTGTTTTAATCTCTTGGTGTTTTAAATTAATTATAGGTTATTTTCTATTGTCTGCGAAGATCGTCATTTTCAAGATAAGTATTGTTTTAAGCTAAGTAAACTTTTACCATTTTAAATTTACTATATATTTTCTTCGGTCTTTTAACTGAATTTCCTTAGCTAAATTATAGCTTTATTGTTTTTAATTATTGATTTTTTTGATAGTTTTAATAATTTTAATATTGGTTATTTTGTTTTTAATGTTAGTTTACGATACTGTGTGCTTGCGTGAGTGCGTGTGTGCGTTGGTGTGTGTGTGCGTGCGTTCGTGCGTGTGTCTGTGATTGTGTGTGTCTGGTTTTTTTTTTTTTTTTTTTTTTTTTTTGTCTAATAATCTGTGTGTTCGTGGGGTTGGGCGTAGGCGGGGGCTTTCTATTACCTTTGCTAATGTCCGTGGCCTTCGATCTAATTTAGCGTCTGTTGAACACCACCTCTCTTCCTCTCGTCCTAACCTATTGCTTCTGTCTGAGACCCAGCTGGACAGGGATTCTTTCTCTAGCAATCTTAATGTCTCTGAACTACAACTTTTTTCACAATTTCCGTCTAAATGGTGGAGTCTGTGCCTATATTAACATTAACACTCCTGTGACACGTCTCGTAAATCTAGAATCTCCTAATTTCGATGTTTTATGGCTAAAAATCTGTCTTCCTACTACTACTATTATCTTGTGTTTCTGCTACTGCTCCCCTAATGGAACAGATTTTCCAGTTTTTTTTCAATATCTTACTACTACTCACGAGACTGTCACTTCTTCTCATCCAAATGCTGAAGTCCTCTATTTAGGGGATTTCAACGTACACCACACTGAGTGGTTGGGTTCCTCTCATACTGATACAGGTGGGAGGGAGGCCAAATCATTCAGCATTCTTAACGATCTGGAGCAGTTGATTAGGGAACCCACACACATTCCAGATCGTCCTAACCAATTCTTGAATACACTTGATTTATGCTTCACCACTACTCCTTCTAGTTATAAATACACCATTTTCCCTCCTATTGGTAACTCTGACCATATAATCTTATAGCTCTTAATTATAATGCTTTCTCTCCAACAGCTCCACCATGCCCTAAACGTACTTTCTGGCACTTTAATCGGGCTAATTGGGGGGCAATGCGCCGCTTCTTTGCTAACTATCATTGGAGTGAATCTTGCTTTGTCTCGGGGGACGCTTCTGTCTCTGCTGAAAAGGTAGGGGCAGTAATCCTTGAAGGGATGGGCAGATTCATTCCATCTTCAACTAAATCTTTTTCTCCTCAAAATCCATGGTTCGATGGCAATTGTTCTCTTGCCCTTCGGGAGAGAGACAATGCTTATCGTGAATGGAAAAACTCTCCTTCTCCTATCACTCTTGCTAATTTTCATTCAGCTCGGAATCGTTGCAGGGATGTTCTTCGACGGACTAAGCGTACTTTCATTAAAAAGGAAGTGCGCTGACCTCCATGGCTCTCCTACTGATAAAAATTTCTGGCCTCTTGTCAAAAATATCTCTAACAAACTTCTGTAAATCTGCCTTTCCTCCTCTTATTCGCTCTGATGGTTCTGTAGCTAATACTCCTTCTGAAAAGGCTAATCTCTTCGGCCTCCTTTTTTCATCTAATTCCACCCTGCTCGATTCTGGCATCCCTCCTCCTACTCCTTCTCCTCTCAGGTGTCCCATGCCTCTACCTATAATTACTCATGATCGGGTGCATGGGATCCTGAAATCTATGAACGTCAGGAAGGCCAGTGGCCCGGATGGCATTCCCCCTCGTGTTCTGAGGGAGTGTGCTTCCGAGTTGGCCCCTGTCCTCGTTCAGCTCTACTCTCTATGCCTTAATACTAATACTTTTCCTCTATGCTGGAAGCGTGCGTTTGTTCAGCCGATCCCGAAAAAAGGTAGCCGCTCTGACCCTTCTAACTATCGACCTATAGCTCTCACTTGTGTTCTATCTAAAATTTTTGAAACTCTCCTCAACTCTCATTTCCTGGATCATTTGGAGTCTCATTCTCTTCTCTCTGATCACCAGTATGGCTTTCGTCGCTCGAGGTCAACTGGTGACATACTTTCCTATCTTACTGATCTATGGTCTTCTGCCCTTAGGGACTTCGGGGAGTCTTGTGTGGTGGCGCTTGACATATCCAAGGCTTTTGACCGGGTATGGCATGCGTCACTGCTCTCTAAGCTCCCTTCCTTTGGGTTTCCTCCTTCCCTTTGCTTACTCTTGTCTAGTTTTCTCTCAGATCGTTCCATTTCGGCAGTTGTAGATGGAGCGACCTCTTCCTCCTTTTCTGTCAACTGTGGTGTTCCTCAGGGTTCTGTTTTATCTCCAACCTTATTCTTACTTTTCATTAACGATCTTCTCAACTGCACTTCTAACTCTGTTCACTCTTATGCTGATGATTCAACTCTGCATTCTTCTACTCATTTCAAATCTGCTCCCTCTTTTGCTTCTAGACTTGCTTCTCGTCTTCAACTTTCCGATTCTATTCTTGCCGATCTGGATGGGATTTCCCGGTGGGGTCATAGCAACCTTGTAAAATTCAACTCTTTAAAAACTCAACTTCTTCACATCTCCCTCTCAAAAACACCTCCTAACTTTCCTATCCTCTTCGATGGCTCTCCCGTCTCACCTGTAAATAACATTAACATTCTTGGTCTAAACATAAACAACAAACTGTCTTGGAAACCACATATCACAATGGTTGCTAAAGCGGCCTCTAAGAAGCTGGGAGTTCTGTTCAGATTGCGAGAATTTTTTTCTTCTGAGCAGTTACTCCAAATATATAAGGGTCTTATTCGTCCCTTGTATGGAGTACTGTTCTCACATTTGGGGGGCTCCGGCTCCTCCTCTCTTCTGGATAGGGTTGAGTCAAAAGCTAAGAAGATTAATAAACTGTCCCCTACTTTCAAACTCTCTTGACCCTCTGTCTCTGCGACGTGACGTTGGCGCGCTATCTCTTTTCTACAGGTACTACAATGGCAGGTGCTCGAGGGAATTGGCCTCTCGCATTCCTCCACCGTTGCGTCGTCCTCGTTGCACAAGGGGTGCCCTGCTTTCGCACCAATTTTGTGTGGACGTAGGAAATCCTAGGCTAGCTCGTTGTGGTATCTCCTTCTTTCCAGCCACTTCTATTCTGTGGAACTCTCTACCATCATTTATTTTTCCTCCTGTATTTAATCTTCCACTCTTCAAGGCTTCCGTCTGCGCCCACCTGAGGGCTGTGCGTTAGGTGTGTGTGTGTGCCCCCTCCTTGAAAAGGGCTCTGCCCGTGAGTGGTGGCGTTCTGTAAAAAAAAAAAAAAAAAAAAAGAATAAGAGGGAATATCAGATACCATAAATTGTTTGAAGATTATTAATTTAAAAATATTAGTGGTAGAATTAAATAAGTGAAGTAGGCTTAAGGAAAAAAAAATGTGTTATTGTAGAAGAGTCTGCAGATTAGAACAACTCTCTGATGTACTTGTATTTATTATTAGTCATATTTTCTGTTTCTTACAGATTATCGATAACATGAGTTAAAATTATGAATTTTGTATTATTAAATTATTGAGAAATGGCTTTGTTTAATGGTTTATAGAGAAGAATAATGTAGCTCATTGATTTTAAAAATATTTTATACTAAAATATAAAGAGTACAATGGAGCACTCTGAACTTATTGCCGAAATGGCATATATTGAAAAACTTTCTACTCAGGAAAGATTAAAACTTGCAAGACGACGTCGAATGCAACAATTAAAAAAATGTTCCCAGAAAGAAAAAGAGTTTTTTTCAAGTAAGAAGGAGAAGACTGCCCATAATGAGGCTCAGAAAAGACAGAAAAAAAGTGACTCAAAAGTTTGTTTTGCTAGTAATGTTATGATCCTTGAAGCTGCTGCTAGGAATGACATTGAAGAAGGTTTGTTGCTTTATATACTTTAGTTATTTTATTACTAGGTACTTAATCTTGATTTTTGTGTATTAGTATGTAAATTACCCTTAGTTTCATTAAATTTATTTAAGTAATTTAAGTACTTTACCATTGTCTTATTTCAAATGATCATCAAAAATTTAGTGAATTTTTTATTTTTATTTTGGTATCAGTCTAATTAAAGGCATTTATTGATACCATTTATGAGGAAATTATTTACTTCTTGAACATTACTCAAAGTGGAATATAATTATAATAGATAATGAGTTTAATTTCAAAGATAATTGCCATTAGTTTTCTATTTTTTATATATCTAGGCAAAATTATTGTTATAATATATAGAGTAAAATACCAGTATTTTCAAACTATTTACTTAGAAGAATGTATCATTGTACAATTTCTTTAATTTATTTATTTGATTTTTTTATCTTTTATTATTTGATAATTTTTCAGTGAGAAATCTACTTGAAATGAATGTAGACCCAGATTCTACAAATGAAGATGGTTTAACAGCTCTCCACCAATGTTGTATTGATGATTCAGAAGAAATGATGAGATTACTCGTTCATTATGGTGCTGATGTTAATGCCCAAGATTCTGAGAAGTGGACACCCTTGCATGCAGCTGCTACTTGTGGTCATTTGCATTTGGCAAAATTTCTGATATCTAAGTAATTATTATTAATATTATTTATTATTATTATATTATTATTATTATTATTTTTTTTTTTTTTTTTTTTTTTTTTTTTTTTTTTTTTTTTTTTTTTTTTTTTTTATATTTTATTTTATTATATAATAATATATATATATATATATATATATATATATATATATATATATATATATATATATATATATATATATATATATATATATATATATATATATATATTATATATATACCTCTGGTGCAAGTTAAAGGGTGGCATCCAAAAATGCTCCTCATCCACCCCTTGGGAGTTGGGGGCCTCCGGTGATGGGTTTGGTGCCAAAAAGACCTTGATACCAGCTTGCCCTAGTGCACGGTCTTCTTCTTTTTTTTTTTTTTTTATTAATTTTTGCAAAATTTGCAGTCTCTTATCTAATTTCCACTTTCTCGAACACCACCTCTCTTCTTCTAGGCCTCAAAAGGTGGAAATTAGGACTTTTCATCTTATCAACTCTTTCACCCTCACTAATTCTCTCCTGTCTCTTTCTGCCCCTTGAATTGTTGTCACTTTCTTTATATTGCTATTACAATGGACACTGCTCTTCTTAACTTTCCCATTGCATTGAGGGCTCATGCAACAAGCATTTTAACAAAGTCTTTTCCTTTCTCTGTCCAACTCTCTGACTCCAGACTTAACCACTATGCTCAATCTTACATGTACTCTACCAGTAAGGTCTGGAACACACTCCTTTTTTCTATTTTCCCCAATTCCTATGACTTATACACCTTCAAATGCCGTGTATAAGGATATGTCAGCCTTTAACTTGCCCATATATATATATATATATATATATATATATATATATATATATATATATATATATATATATATATATATATATATATATATATATATATATATATATATATATATATATATATATATATATATATTATACCCCCTTCCAGAGGTGCAAATTTACTTGCAGTCAACGCTGACGGTAATATGCCATATGACATTTGTGAGGATGATGCCACATTGGATTATATTGAAAGTGAAATGGCCTCTAGAGGTGTTACTCAGCAACTCATTGATGATACAAGAGCTGCTGTAGAAAGAAAAATGATTGAAGATTTAAAAAGATTGAAGGCTGATGGTCAGAGTCTTATGTATAGAGATGAGCAAGGGGCTACACCAGTATGTGTTTACTATTGTTTTTAATTTGGAAAATGCTTTTATAGGAATTTATTGCAGTTATAATGAATTAAGTAGTTAGGAGATTACTCTTTAA